>JAAAKG020142103.1:0-11694 GCA_010014905.2 Druon quercuslanigerum
CCCCAAAAACCCCTGAGTAAGAAATTTCAGGCCAAAATATCGAATAAAAAAATGTATGCATCTAAGGGTTAAATAATTTCCACACGGGTCAAGCGCCGTAATTTAATTATTTAAGAGCTTGAGGAGGGATCGAGAGATTTTCTTACGATTTCTGACAGTAGGAGGGGGGGGGGGTATTAATGTGCTTAATTTTTGCAAATTCGTAAATTAAAAAAAAATTTTTTTTTGAAATTTAACTATGTTGTAGATTTTTTTATAAATAGTGAATTTAAAAAGTAAAAATGTAAGTATTTCATTGGTGGTTTAAAATTTGTCTGTTTTAATTATGTTTGGAGAAAAATTCGATTTTTTTAGTATAAAATTAATATCGTCGATGAAAATCCATTTTTTGTTGTAAATTGATCCTTTGTGTGTACAAACTGAAGTTTTGTTTCCATTTCCTTAATGGAAAAATAACACGCATTGAGTTTGACACTGTGACAGCTGAGTATTAATTCTTCGAGTAATTTATTATTTTTTTTGTTTACTATTTTTTCCATTACTTGTACATATATTTTAATTAGTGTAAAACGTACTGAAACAATAAATGAATATTCAAAAAAATGCAATTTTGAGTTTCGACAAAAAAATAAGAAAAGAATCATTTATATTTTTAATGAAAATAATTCTTCGATGCTTTTTTATCTTGTAAACGGATTAATTAATTATTAGTTGATTGCTAAATTCAAGTAACAAAAAGAAAAGTGTAAATTAAGAAAAATATATATTTAGAGTAAAAATTATTTGAATGATTTAATGAAAATAATTTATTGAATGTTTTTTATGTTATTGATTGCTTACTTATTATTAGCTGATTCATTTTTTCCACAATATTAAATTACATAAAGATCTAAGTTTAATATTGTTTAACTAAGAAAATTAATTTATTATTTGCTTTGAGGTAATGTTATTATTCAATGTGAGATATGATTTTTATAATAAAAGTTTATTTATATTTATAATTTTCTCTATTCCAATTTTATAATTTTAAAAATGTCTTCGATGTCCATCTTCAAAATTATATGCACATAAATTTTAATGAAAATAATCATTCAATGATTTTTATATTCTTCACTCGTTCATTAAATATTAAAAGATTCTGCTAAAATGTATATTTTCTATGATTACTTAAAAGCTTATAATTAATTAAAATTAAACAAAGACAAGTTCAAATTTTTTAAAATATTAAAACTGATAATTATTTAAATGTTTCAAAGAACATAATTTTTTAAAGCTTTAAATTTTTTGACTTTTCCATTAAAATAATGGTTTAATGCTTTTCTTGTTTTGAAATGATTGAATATTTAGTAAGTTAAAACTTCTGTTAAAACTTCAGTTTTCTGGAATTATTTCAAAAGAAATCAAGATATTCAGAAATAAAAAGTAAACTTTAAAAAAATATATAAAATTAAAAATACTTTGATCGTTTATTGAAAATAATTGCTTAAAGCAATTATTGCTTAAAGAGTTCAAGAGAATTCAATCAATTCCGAAGAATTAACAGAATACGAAAGAATTTAAAAGAATTCGAAAGAATTTAAAAGAATTCGAAAGAATTTAAAAGAATTCGAAGAGTTCAAATCAATTATTCTTAATTTTGAAGTAATAATATTAATGTTAATTTTCACTCAATTTTTTAATTCAAAAATTCAAAGCATAAAAGCAATACAACAGGTTGCTAAGAATTCAAAAGAATACAAACAGAGATCAAAAGAATTTTAAAGAATGTGGGAAAAATCCAATAATTTAAAAAGAGTCAAAGAACTCAAAAGTATTCAAGGAATTAAAATGACTTTTCAGTGAAATCAAAGCATTTAAAAGAAACCAAAATTATTCAAAGAATTCAAAGAACTGAAAGAAATTCAGAGAATTCATATGTATTTAAAGAATAAAAAAGCCAAAAGTATTCTAAGAATTTAAAGAATTCAAAAGGATTCAAAGAGTTTAAGAGAATTTATTTAATTCCGAAGAATTAACAGAATTAAAAAATTGAAACGAATTGAAGAGAATTCAAAAGAATTCGAAAAATCCAAATGTTTTGAAACAATTCAAATCAATTATTCTTAACTTTGAAGTATTAACATCAATGTTAATTTTCACTCAATTTTGAAATTCAAACATTCAATGTATAAAAACAATACAACAGGTTGAAAAGAATTCAAAAGAATACAAACAGAATTCAAAAGAATTTAAAAGAATTTGAGAAAAATCCAATAATTTAAAAAGAGTCAAAGAATCCAAAAGTATTCAAGGAATTAAAATGACTTTTTAGCGTCAGGTCGTTGCTAACACCTTATTTTTGAAGTCAAAGCATTGAAAAGAAATCAAAATTATTCAAAGAATTCAAAGAACTGAATGAAATTCAAAGAATTCAAAAGTATTTAAATAATTCTACATTACTGCGCGAATTCCATTCCAACAAATTGCAAAAAAAATCAAATGTATTTAAAGAGTTTAAAAGAAGCCAAAAGTATTGTAAGAATTTAAAGAATTCAAGAGAATTCACAAGAATTTAAAATAATTCGAGAAATCTAAATGTATTCAAATAATTCAAATCACTTATTCCTAATTTTAAAGTTTTAATATTAATGTTAATTTTCACTCAATATTTGAATTCAAAAATTCAAAGTATAAAAGCAATACAACAGGTTGCTAAGAATCCAAAAGAATACAAACAGAGTTCAAAAGAATTTTAAAGAATATGGGAAAAATCCAATAATTTAAAAAGAGTCAAAGAACCCAAAAGTATGCAAGGAATTAAAATGACTTTTTAGCGTCAGGTCGTTGCTAACACCTTATTGTTGAAGTCAAAGCATTCAAAAGAAATCTAAATTATTCAAAGAATTCAAAGAACTGAATGAAATTCAAAGAATTCAAATGTATTTAAATAATTCTACATTACTGCACGAATTCCATTTCAACAAATTTCAAAAAAATTCAAAAGTATTTAAAGAATTTAAAAGAAGCCAAAAGTATTGTAAGAATTTAAAGAATTCAAGAGAATTCAAGAGAATTCGCAACAATTTAAAAGAATTCGAGAAATCTAAATGTATTCAAAGAATTCAAATCACTTATTTTTAATTTGGAAGTAATTATATTAATGTTAATTTTCACTTAATTTTTGAATTCAAAAATTCAAAGCATAAAAGCAATACAACAGGTTGCTAAGAATTCAAAAGAATACAAACAGAGATCAAAAGAATTTTAAAGAATGTGGGAAAAATCCAATAATTTAAAAAGAGTCAAAGAACTCAAAAGTATTCAAGGAATTAAAATGACTTTTCAGTGAAATCAAAGCATTTAAAAGAAACCAAAATTATTCAAAGAATTCAAAGAACTGAAAGAAATTCAGAGAATTCATATGTATTTAAAGAATAAAAAAGCCAAAAGTATTCTAAGAATTTAAAGAATTCAAAAGGATTCAAAGAGTTCAAGATAATTTATTTAATGCCGAAGAATTAACAGAATTAAAAAATTGAAACGAATTGAAGAGAATTAAAAAGAATTCAAAAATTCAATGTATAAAAACAATACAACAGGTTGAAAAGAATTCAAAAGAATACAAACAGGATTCCAAACAATTTAAAGAATTCAAAAGAATTTAAAAGGATTAAAAAAAATTCCAATAATTTAAAAAGAGTCAAAGAAACCAAAAGCATTCAAGGAATAAAAATGACTTTCCAGTGTCAGGTTTTTGCTAATAGCTTATTGTTGAAGTCAAAGCTTTTAAAAGAAACAAAAAAGTATTCAAAGAATTCAAAGAATTGAACGAAATTCAAAGAATTCATAAGTATATACAAAATTCTACATTACTTTACGAATTCCATTTTAACAAATTGCAAAAAAATCAAAGATAATTACAGAATTTAAAAGAAGCCAAAAGTATTCTAAGAATTTAAAGAATTGAAAGAATTTGAAAGGATTCAAAGAGTTCAAGTGAATTCAATCAATTCCGAAGAATAAACAAAATTAAAAAATTCAAACGAATTCAAAAGAATTGAAAAGAATTCGAAAGAATTTAAAAGAATTCAAAGAATCCAAATGTATTCCAAGAATACAAATCAATTCTTTTTAATTTTTAAGTATTAATATTAATGTTAATTTTCACTCAATTTTTCAATTCAAAAATTCAAAGTATAAAAAAAATACAACAGGTTGAAAATAATTCAAAAGAATACAAACAGAATTCCAAACAATTTAAAGAATTAAAAAGAATTTAAAAGAATTTGAAAAAATTCCAATATTTTAAAAAGAGTTAAAGAATCTAAAAGTATTCAAGGAATTAAAATGACTTTTGAGCGTCAGGTCATTGCTAATACCTTATTATTGAAATCATAGCATTTAAAAGAAACCAAAATTATTCAAAGAATTCAAAGAATTCAAAAATATTCAAAGAGTTCAAGAGAATTCAGTCAATTCTAAAGAGTTAACAGAATTAAAAAATTGAAAAGAATTTAAAAGAACTCGAAAAAATTTAAAAGAATTCAAAGATTGCAAATTTAATTAAAGAATCAAATCAATTATTTTTTATTTTGAAGTATTAATATTAATGTTAATTTTCATTCAATTTTTTAATTCAAAAATTCAAAGCATAAAAACAATACAGTAGGTTGCAAAGAATTTAAAAGAATAGAAACAGAATTCAAAACTATTTAAAGAATTAAAAATAATTAAAAATAATTAAAAATAATTAAAAATAATTTAAAATAATTTAAAAAATAGAATAATTTAATAAGAGTCCAAGAATCCAAAATTATTCAAAAGAATTCAAAGAATTCAAAAGGATTCAAAGATTTTAAGAGAATTCAATCAATTCCGAAGAATTAACAGAATTAAAAAGTTCAAACGAATTGAAAAGGATTGAAAAGAATTCGAAGAATCCAAATGTATTCAACAAATTCAAATCAATTATTCTTAATTTTCAAGTTTCAATATTAATGTTAAATATCACTTCATTTTGGAATTTTAACGGGTTGAAAAGAATTCAAAAGAATACGCAGATTTTAACGAACTCTAAGGATTCAAAAGAATTGAAAAGGAGTCAAAGAATCCAAGAGCATTCATAGAGTTAAAATGCACTTTTTAATTTTAGCCCGTTACTTTAAATTTTAAATAATAATTATTATTTAAATTGGGAAAATTATAAGAAATTCAAGAGAATGCAAACATTTAAAGAGAATTTGAAACAACCTAAATATACCAAAGAATTAAAAGAATGCAAATAATTCAAAAGCCTTGAAAACAATACAAAAGCCTTTTTAAGGATTTAAAGAGTTTTAAAAAACTGAAAAGAATTCAAATAATTTAAAAGAACAGAAACTGATTCACAACAATTCAAATTATCAGCCAAACCACTTTTTTTGCCTTCCTTGCTTTTTAATGTCAAGAATATCCACATTTTTTAAATAAAATATGAAATAAGTTGTAAGTATATAGAAATTAATTTTATAAAAAGTATTCAAGAGAATTCAAAGAATTTGCAAGACTTGGAATTAAAGAAGTTTTTAATTTTAGGTCGTTGCTTTTAATTTTTAGTAATACTTTATATTAAATTTCTAAAAATTTTAAAAATTTAAAGAACGCAAAGGATTCCATACAGTGAAAATAATTAAAAAGAATTCAAGTATTTAAAATCATTTAAAACATTGAAGGATTCCAAAGATTCAAAAGAATTCTATGAATTCAAATGAATTATTAAATTATAGTTGGCCTCTATTAAATTAAAGTAAAATTCAATTTAAATTCATTCAAAAGAATTTAAACGAATTAAAAAGAACTTAAAATTGTTTAAAAGGATTCAATGAATTTAAAACTTGTCAAAAGCATTTAAAAGTATTTAAAGAAATTAAATGAATGCTTAATTTTAGGTATTTGCATTTAATTTTTAGTACTTAATATTTGAATTAGAGAAATTGAAAAATGCAAATAATTCAAAAGAATTCAAAAGAATTCAAAAGAATTCAAGAGAATTCAAAAGAATTGAAAAGAATTCAAGAGAATTCAAAAGAATTGAAAAGAATTCAAGAGAATTCAAAAGAATTGAAAAGAATTCAAAAGAATTGAAAAGAATTCAAAAGAATTGAAAAGAATTGAAAGGAATTCAAAAGAGTTTAAAGAATTTTAAAAAGAACACAGAGAATCTTGTAGAGTTCTTGTATTTGATTGAAAGTTCGTCTGTTTGGTATAAAATTAACTTTTTGATCCAAATTTCATATTTTTGTTTTGGCAATTCAACTATATGAATTTTTGACTAAAATTTTGAATCCAGAACAAAAGAATGCATTTTTAACAAAGTAGTTTAAATTTAAAACCTAGTCTTTAAATTTTTAACCAACAAACTGTTTGCCAAAACTATTTATTTTAAACTAAAAAAGATGAATTTTTAAAGAAAAAAATTAATTTTTTACCAAAAAAAAAAACGATTTTTTGACAAAATTCAATAATTCTTAATCAAATAGTTAAACTTTCTACTAAAGAAGATGAATTTTAAAACAAAAATATTAATTTACTACCAAAAAAAGACGGACTTGCAATAAAATTCAAGAGTTCTCAAACAAAAAGTTTAATTTTTATGAAAGAAAGAAAATTTTTGGATTTAATTTTGAAGAAGTTAGTTCAACTTAAAAACTAGTTTTTAATTTTTTAACCAAAAAGATGAATTTTTAAACGAAAAATTCGCAAAAATAGGGAAATTAAAATATTGTGCTTATTATTTATTTAAATGATAGGTAATATTATTTGGTAGGTCTGTCTGGTCAATTAAAGTTTTAATTCTTTTTAATTATTTTAATTATTTTCAGTTGTTTAAAACTCTTTGAATTCTTTACAAGGCTTTTAAATTCTTTCGAATTCTTTCGAATTATTTCGAATTGTTTCGAATTATTTTGAATTCTTTTGAATTCATTTATGTTCTTTTGAATTCATTTGAATTCTTTTGAATTCATTTGAATTTTTTAATTCTGTTAATTCTTTGGAATAAATTGAATTCTGTCGAACTCTTTGAATCCTTTTGAATCCTTTGAATTCTTAGAATACCTTTGGCTTCTTTTAAATTCTTTAAATACTTTTCAGTTTTTTTTGCAATTTGTTGAAATGGAATTCGTGCAGTAATTTAGGATTCTTTAAATACCTATGAATTCTCTGAATTTCTTTCGGTTCTTTGAATTCTTTTAAAAATTTTGGTTTCTTTAAGGTGCTTTGATTTCAACAATAAGGTATTAGCAACGACCTGACGTTAAAAAGGCATTTCAATTCCTCGAATACTTTTGGATTCTTTGACTCTTTTGAATTACTGGATTTTTTTAAATTCTTTTGAATTCTTTAAATTGTTTAGAATTTTGTTTGTATTCTTTTGAATTCTCTGCAACTTGTTGTATTGTTTTTATACTTTACATTTTTTAACTAAAAAATTCAGTCAAAAATAACATTAATAATTATACTAAATTATTTCGAATTCTTTTAAATTCTTTTGAATTCTTCTGAATTTTTTAATTATGTTAAGTCTTTGGAATTGATTGAATTACTACTGAATTTTTTGAATCCTTCTGAATTCTTTGAATTCTTAGAATACTTTTGGATTCTTTTAAATTCTTAAAATACCTTTGAATTTTTTTGCAATTTGCTGAAATGGAATACATGTAGTAATTTAGGATTCTTTAAATTCTTTGAATAATTTGGATTTCTTTTGAAGTCTTTAAATTTTTTTGAATTTTGTTTGTAGTCTTTTGAATTCTCTGCAACTTGTTGTATTGTTTTTATACTTTGAATTTTTTAAATAAAAAATTGAGTGAAAATTAACATTAATATTAATACTTTAAAATTAGGAATAATGGATTTGAATTCTTTGAATACATTATGATTCTTCGAGTTCTTTTAAATTCTTTCGAATTCTTTTAAATTCTTTTGAATTCTTTTGAATTCTTTGACTCTTTTTAATTTATTGGAATTTTATCAAACTCTTTTAAATTATTTTGAATTCTTAAAATTGTTTTGAATTTTGTTTGTATTCTTTTGAATTATTTGCAACCTGTTGTATTGTTTTTATAGTTTGAATTTTTGAATTCAAAAATTGAGTGGAAAGTAACATTAATTTTATTTCATTAAATTTTTAAATTTTCAAGATTTAACTATTCCAAAACAATGTTTAAAAATTGCATTTTCAATTACACATTAAATATTGAAGATTTCAAATTGCAAATTCTTAAAATTAAAGAATTTTCTATTGTAATTCTTCAAAATGGAAACAAAAAAAAGTTTAAAATTAGATACCTTTAAAATGTAAATGTCGTAAGTTTAATAATTTTCCTTTCCATATTTTAAAACTGAATAAATTTTCTATTGAACACCTTTAAATTTGCAGAAATTTAATTTTTAAATATCTAAAATTGAACAGTATTTAATTTTAATAATTCACAATAAAAAAGTATGCAGAATTTAAGATTTACAATTAAAAATTTTGGAATTAGCATCATATACATTTTAAATAATTTTGGAGATTCAGAATTGACTAATCTTTATTTTTTTATCTTCAAACTCGTTAAAATTTAAAAAACTGTATTTATAAATCTTTAAAATTAAAGAACTTTTCAACTGAAAATTACAAAAATTAAAGAATTTTTATTTAAAAATACATTTTCATGATTTTACTTCGAAAGTTCTTCAATGAGAAAAATTTGCAAAATGTGTATTACTTTAAAATTAAAAATTTAATAATTTTTAATTTTAAATTTTCAAAATTGAAAAGCTTTAATGCTTAACTGATAAAAATTAAAAATCATGCAAATTTTTAAATTATACAGAGAAAAAATCTGTCATTTTGATTATTTAGAATTGATAGTTTGACATTTGATTTCCAAAAGTCATCAAAATCATTTAAATTTAAGTAAATTTAAGTCATTAAAGTTAAAGATTTTTAAGTGTAAATTTTCAAAATTAAATAATTTTAAAAGTTGTTAATAGAAAAAATTTTAGAACTTTCCATTAAAAATTTAAAAAATTGAAACTAAATACTGTCGGATTTGATATTTTCGGAATTGAATATTTTGCTATTGTAATTTTTCAAAATTTCAGAACTTTAATTTGTTGATTTTTAAAATAAAAGGGTATACAATTTTTCGATATTTTTTTAATTTGTAATATTTATTATTTCAATTATACGTGCAAAATTTTCAAAATTTAAAAATCATCCAAATTTAAGAATTTTTATTCGTACGGTATTAAAATTAAAGAGTTTTTAATTTTGAAAATTAAAAATGGAAATTTATGCAATTTTTAAGTTTCACTATTAAAAAATTTGTAAATCCGATGATATAAAATAAAAATTTCTTCAATTTGGAAAATTTAAAGCTGGAAAATTAAGTTCAAATATTTAAAATTATCAGAATTTAAATATTTTTATTTATACATTTTTAAAGTTGTAAATTTTATTAGTTTGCATTTTTAATATAATTCCTAAAGTTCTAACCTAATTTAATTTCATAGATTTTATATAAATTTAATTTTTAACTTTTTATTGCTAAATTTTAATTTTTTAATTTATAATTTTTTTAATTTGAATTTTTTAAATTAATGTTTTAAAGTTTTTTTATCAAAAACTTTTTTAAAAAATAGACTATGCAAAAATTTTAAATAAAAATTATTTAATGTTTTTATTTACTTCTCTAAATTTAAAGCCCCGATTATTTTGTATGATTTATCCACATACATAATATGTCTACAAAAATCGACTATTTATTGTAACATTTTGGATTTTTTCTAAAAATGTTCATGCTATGTTTTTTTCTTTAAATTAAAAATTGAGCTTCTGCGCCTGTACAGTGCAACCAGCCATGCAACTCTGTACGCCGGGCTGCATAAGAATATGTTCGACGTTTATATGCTTTGAGAATTTAATGAGCATTTGTGTGCATTTTGAATTAGGATTCAAAAATAGTATTTTCTACCTTTATTAATAAAAATTACATCATTTAAATTTGGCGGGAAAATTTATTGCTTTAAATTGGAAAGGGCGCTAAATTTAAATGATAAAAGTAGTCAAAGTAATAGAAACAGTTTTTTTTATCGAAAAAAATGATTTTTTAACTAAAAATAGAAGTTAAATTTTCAGTTAAAGCAATCAATTTTCAACCAAAAAATTCTCATCAAAATAGTAATTAAATTTTAATCCCGAATCATAAATTTTCTACCAAAAAAGCTTCAGACCAAAAAATTAAACTTCAACTAAAAAGAAACGAATTTTCAAAGGAATTAATTTGTTATCAAATTAATGGATTGTTAACCAGAAATATGAATTTTTTTATTAAAAAGCTAGTTTTTATTTAAATATTTTTTTAACCAAAGAAATTAATTCTTAACAAAAAACAGAATAGTTTCATTTTCCACAAAACAGAACCTTTTATTAACGAAAAAAATTAATTCAAAACCAAAAAAGGTAAATTTATCGCCAGAAGTTGAATAGTTGAAGTAAATTTTTAACTAAACTTATAAATTTTCAACGAAAGAGATTACTTTTCTATCGAAATTTTCCACAAAAACTGGAACAATTGGAGTGAATTTTAAACTAAAATAATGAATCTTCAAATAAAAAAATTTATTTTTCACCCAAATACAAGATCTTTCAACTAAAAAGATAAGTTTACTATCAAAAATAAAATATTTAATTTTTTTACCAAATAAATAAATTTTTAAGTAAAAAGATAAGGCTTTTATTAAAAATGATAAAATTTCGACAACAACAGGAAAAGATGGTTAAAAAAATTATTTCTGATTAAGCAAAAACTAATTTTCAACAAAAGTGGAAAACATAATTTTCAATAAAATAATTAAATTTTGAACATTTTCAACAAAATAATTAAATTTTAAGCAAACAAAAAAATGTTTTTAGCCAAAATGATCAATCATCAACCAAATAAAGCAATGTTCAACCCTTCCACTTCTAACTAAGTAGTTGCATTTTTAACCAAAAAAGATAAATTCTTAAGGAAAACCGTGATATTTTATATTTTAACCAAAAAGGATTTTTAATTTTTACCAAAAATAATTAAATTCAACCAAAAAAAAGAAAGATTTTGTACAGAATAGTTTAAATCCTCAACCAAAACAGAGAAGAAGGAAGAAGGTGGTTGGGGAAGAGACAACGAGGAAAAGTGTACAAAAAACACAAGCGTGCTTCTGAAACAGACATTCTGATGTTCTGCGCAAGAATCAATAAAAAGGAGAAGAAGACGCCTACGACTTAAAAAAGTGGTCTTGAGAAACACCGTTTTGCATTTTGAAAAAGAATGACTAGGAAAAGAAGAAATCTACAAAAGGAACGCGAGTACTTAGAAGAGTACAAGAAGAAGAAGTTGAAGAAAGAAGGTGTTTGGGGAAGAGAGAATGAGGAGAAGTGTACAAAAAACACAAGTGTGCTTTTGAAAAAGACACTTTGATGTCCTGCGCAAGAAAGAATAAAAAGGAGAAGAAGAGGCTTATGACTTGGGATAAGCATTCTTAAGAAATATTGTTATAGATCGTTAAAGTGAATGGCTAGGGGAAGAAGAAACTTTCAACAGAAACGCGAGGGCTATAAGAAGAGTACAAGAAGAAGAAGAAGAAGGAGAAGAAGGAAGAAGGTGGTTGGGGAAGAGAGAGCGAAGAGAAGTGTTGAAAAAACAC
>JAAAKG020142104.1:0-33909 GCA_010014905.2 Druon quercuslanigerum
TTGGCATATTGACGTGTTTTTGGTTTGTTTTTTTCCTACTCAAGAGAGACTAGAAAGATTTGAACGTCGATGTTAACGTGCCGAAACGTTTGATACAACTTAATTAGTTTCAATTCTCCTGACCCTAAAGCCAACAACTTACATCAACAATTTCTACAACATTTTATTATCGAGGGTCAATATAATTCCCCCAGCGATTAAAATAATGAATTTTAAAAAATGGATTTTAGCCATATAGTTTAAAATTTTAACTCAATAGTTAAAATTGTCACCCAAAAGATTAATTTTCCATCGAGAAGCGCAAATTTTCAACAATTTTATTTATTATTTATTTATGCTTCAAAATTTAAACAATAATGATATTCGTGAAAAAAATGTTTAAAACATAATGATTTCTTACACCACGAACATCTAATTACGGCGATAGTCGTGCAACCTAATATGTCACAATGTGTTTTACAAGAATCACCGAAGCTAAATTCCACCGGATTTTCGAATTTACCTGGTTCTTCTGCAATGTTTGCACTTTTCTAACATGAAAGGTTAATTGGCCAGGATAATTGATTACGCACCAAAGACTCAAGCTAAATACTATTATTCCTGATATTTAAATTGATAACGTAATTCATCAAAATAACAGAATCGGAAAAGTGACGCACATAATTTTTCCAAACTCTAAACCCAAATGCATGTAAAGGTTAAATTTTCGCTGTTGTTCCTGGTGAAATAATCTTAAAATTTACGATTTTATCGAATTTTTGCTTCTTCTACTACATTTGGACAATGAAGTTACCTTTTTCAATGCTCTTTGTTTCTTAAAAATCATAAATACTTTCATCCTCTTTTTTGTCTTTGTGTATGGAAAATATATATTATTATCATAGACACAAAATAAAAAGTTTTTAGGGGTAGCTATCCCATTCATTTTTTTTTGTGAAACGCGTCAACTTTGTTTTCGTCTCAAGAGCAAAAAATATATTTTTTTTATTTCTTTCCTTTGAATATATAAATTTTCAGCAAATTTAAAGACATTTCCGGCTGGTTTCCCGCCGCGTAGTTTTTTTTTATTCATGTTGAATGGATTCTATTTTACTTCCTTCGTTATTAAATTATTTTCCCAATTTTCTTTGTGTGTGGAAAGTATATATTATCATAGACACATTTTTTGCGAAACAAGTCCACTTTATTCTTGTCTCAAATGCAAAAAATTTATTTTTCTAATTTTTCCCATGAATTACAAAATTTTCAGCACAACGTGAAAAATAAGCATGGGTGGTTTACCCCTTTCATTTTTTGTTGTAAAGAAAATTACGTTTGATGGAAATCAATTTGGTTTTTATACACAAAACTATACAATCGACACTTGAGACCCTTATCTTTGAGGGAATGTTTCACCCCCTTAAAGTGTTTTCCCGCAGATAAAAAAAAAAGTGTCGCTTAAATTTTCGAGCACTACAAAAATATATCAGGGAGAATCAAATTGGCGAGGTACACCTGGAGCACCTTCCTTGTTAGGGATCGTTCACGTATTGCGTAAGGCTGTTTTCTTTTGTTTAAATAAAGATGAGAATAAAGTTGCCGTTAAATAAAAAATGACGCAACGATACAAAAAAAAAAAAACATCCTTACGTAATATGTGAACGATCCCTTAGTTAAAAATAACTTTCCTAACTAAAAATTTGACTAATCCATTTTTGGCGGAAAATTGATCCTTTTTGGTTGAAAATGCAACTATTAAATTTTTAATTAAAAATTAAGTTTTTTAGAAAGTTGAATTATTTTTTTAAGCATTTACGAACACATTTTTATCACGTAGCTCGCGCTTCACACTCGAGTTTGTCCCTCAAATGGTATATCATTGTCATTAATGTATAATATTACAATTCACAACATGCATTGGTATTAAAACACACGTAGTTTCATTCTCTCGTTTAAAAAAAGGGCCTAATTTAAAAAAAAAATTTGTTATTAAATATTTTATTGCTACTTTGCCGTTTTTTCAAAAACTGAATTTGATATATTTTCGATTTTATTTTTACGATTTAAACTTTACACATTCGGTCTACAAAACAGCCTCACGGCTTTTTAAACTTCTAAATTATATCCCTAACCTCAGTGACCCGCACTTTGTCAAATAAATTTTCTACCGCATCGTGTTCTACATCGCAGTTGTCGTGCCCTATTGCTTTACCTCCTAATAATTAACTAAAAGAGTCTCTCAACGCTTCTAGGGTGGAGAGTCTAGTTACAACAACAGTCTATCTTTATCTTTTTGAATACTATGAATGTGCGTACAGATAATTTTTAATCTTGAAAAAAGTGCTTTCAAAAATATTCTAGTCTCAAAACGTGTACATTTGACAAAAAGGGGGGGGGGGGGGGGGTAAAATTTTACACAAATATAATACCTTCTCTAATGAGAAAGTAAAAATGAATTAATTTGTCATGAATAGTTTGTTGATATTTCTGTTTTTTGCTGTAATCGTAAAAATAGCATTAAAAACGTAAACAAAAATTTTGCTTTAAGCTCTTGTGTTTCTGTGACGATCTAAAAAATGCTTCTCTTCGCGCGCTACGCGCACGGCTGCTGTTCTCGCGCTTCGCGCTCAATAGTATATTTATCTCGGTACTTGTATATTCCTGACACTTTTGCACAGACTTTTTAAAACTAAAGGTCAAAGCATCGACAAGAGAAATTTGGTTATTGTGAATTCTTCTTTGTTAAAGCTTCTTCGGCTTTGACAAACACATTCTCATCACGTATCTCGTGCTTCGCACTCGAATCTGTCCCTCAACTTTTATATCATTTCCATAGATGTACCTATATTATTACAACGCATAAAATGAATTGGTATTAAAACAGACGTAGTTTAGTTGTCTCGTTTGAAGCAACGCAAATTCTTTAAAAAAACTTTTGTTATTGAAAAAATGCATTCTTTGGATTTTCCATTTTTTTTTATGCTGTCAAAATTTAAATTTTCTTTTTTTTTCAAAAAAATTCAAAAAGTTGTTATTATAATCTTGTAGGGCATTTAAAAATGCAAATGCTAACTCTGGTAATTTTTGGTTTTGTGAAAAAAGGAATTAAAATTAATTGTTCATATTTTTGAATACTATGAACAACCGTACAGACAATTTTTTACATTTTGAAAAAAGTGGTCTCAAAAATATCTAAAATGCGCTGACTTTTTGAATTTGTATCCAAAATGGCTGGCTAACAAACTTGACCTTTAAATTAGGACAATAAAAGAGTGGGCCAAAGGCCAATCTAGCAGATTAATTTTTTTTTGTTATTGTGCACACAGTATACATATATACGTACATACATACAGACAGACAGAGAGTCATACGGGAGAGACACATTCGCAGAAACTTGTTTTTTAGATTCAGGGAGTATTAAAGCGTGAACACTTGACAAAAATTAGAAAGATAAAATTTTATTGAACTTCTCTTTTTTGTCACAAATCATTTTTGATAGTTATATTTATGACTTTAATCGTAAAAACAGCATTAAAAACATACAAAAACTAAATTTTTTGAAACAATCACACGAAACGAAAAAAAATTAAAAGACAAAAGTTTTAATAAGAATGTGTCCATGCAGCGGGCATTTTTTGACTGTTAATAATGTTTTTCACAATTAAACCGAAAACTACACATACTAGCAAAAAGTGATTAATAACAAATTTGTAGATATTTTTCAAATGCACAATTTTCGTCTAATTATCTTTTACCGCATTTTGCATAGTTTGGCGGAACTGGTGTAAGTTTTGGATTTTCCATTATTTTATATGCTGTCAAAATTTGAATTTTTTTTTTTAAGAAAATTCAAAAAGTTGTCATTGTCATCTTGTAGGGCATTCAAAAATCAACGTTTTTATTGTCTTGCCTTTTTTCATATCGTGCGTTATTTGGTTTAAAATGTTCCTTTTCGTGTTTTTTTTTGTTTTTTTTTTGAATTATGTAAATGCTATAACTCTGGTAATTTTTGGTGTTTTAAAAAATTTGTGTACCAAAGGGCAATTTAATAGATTAATTTTTTCAAAAGTTATCGTGGAAACAGACAGACATGCAGATATACAGACATAAAGACAGACACATACGTGAAATCCTGATTTTCAGATTCAGAAGGTCTCCAAACGTGCACATTTGACAAAAACTCGGTGGGTCAAATTTGACACAAATCTTATACCTTCTCTAATGAGAATGTAAAAATCTCTTTCACTCTTGCCTATTAGCGTTTTAGCGCACACATTGCGCAGCTATTTCATGCCAACCGTGTTAAGTTTACTTTTATATTTTTATTTCGGACAATTGCTCCTGAAATACCGATAACCTTTCTATCATCGGTTATACACCAAGATACACACCAAGAACAACTCGTTCTATCCTCTCGTTGTTTAGGGTAATGTTGCATACTGTTTTTTTCGTCCTTTCCTTTAAACAGCATAATTTTTGCTTTACTGAAGTTAATTTTAAGGTCCATGTTCTTCATGATAGTATTCAGTGTATTTAATATTCTCTGCAACCCTTCCTTTGACTCAGCTACAACAACCTTATCATCTGCAAACGCTAACCCACGTACCTTCAGGGTCCGGAGATCTGTACCTTCTTAGGTGAGGAGGAGCATTTTGAGACTCATATTCATGAGGATAATAAACAGCCAAGAAGATATATAGCATCCTTGTCTAACACCTTGTCTAATATCTAACCTCCATACTCTTTCAGGACTTTTCTTCCCATACAAAATTACTAATTAAATTTTGTTTTCAGGTGATAACAGCCAAATCAGGTCGTCAAGAACTGTGGGTCTTGACATCATCTTTTCAGAGATACGTGAGTGGTTCTTTGCATCCAAATGAGACCAATTTTCGAATTCAAGCAGCCTATATTGACGAACTGGTTCGTGGCACCAAGTGTGACGTCACTTCTCACACAATGACTGTTTCCCCTCGACCACCATCTCTGTCTGGTGGCTATCGACCAGTGACCTTTCCCAGATGAAGGTTGTGGTACCGCGAGGAGCCTTTTGAGTCGAAATTTCACCAGACAAGTACATCAATCTGGTACCACCATTTTCCAACTCACGACTTTCATTTTGATCACGATGATTTTTCATTCCCATATTTCTATCGTGATCCTCCTTACTTCTCGCGGTACTTTGGTCGAACCCACTACGATCACAACTTCAATCAATTTTTTCCACATTTTTACACCTATTACATCGATCATGGATCAGAAAAGTAAGTTATTTATGGGTCATTGTTTTTCAAGTGTGCCCAATAGGGTGGTCCAAAAAAGCATTATAAAATTATTTTTCACTCTAGAGAGCAACCCCACCCCCCTCCCCATTGTTAAGGATCCGGAGAGAGAAATTGAATTTTTTTAATCAGTCAATATTAAGACGTTTCACCGGGCTTTGGAATTTAACACGGAATTTTATATGGCAAAAGCTCAGTTTCCAGAAAAATGGAAACACATCTGCTTGTTATTAACATGTTGTAAATTGAATTTCAATGACTGTTTCAGAAATGTTCAAATAACTGAAAAGTTTCCAAATATTATGTTTAAACTTTTTTTAAATTCTTTCAACAATTTTTTAAATTTGTATTTTTCCTGTATATCATGGTAAGTTAATATTTTTTGGGTTTAATAACACAGTAAGTGAATGTTGATAATAAAGTTTTTCGTTTAGGGCATTTTCAACCATTGAAACAATTTGTTATTTATTTCAATTTTTGTTTTTATTCCAAATCATACAGAGTTGGCATTTTCTGGAAGTACTGATACTCTTAATAAATTTTCGAAGTAACAGTTTTTTATGAGGACGTTTTGAGATTGTCTTAACAATTTACATTTTTTCTTATTTTAGTTTTCCGCTAAATCATCATAAGTTAGTATTTTCTTAAACTAATTACATATTTAATGGATAATAACATAATTATTTGTTATTTAAATGATTATTGAATACTTAAATAATTAACCATCAATCACTTCTGACTTTTTATTGTAAGTGTCGAAAAAATTATAGTTTTTAAATCTCTTACACCATGTCGCTTATTATAAAGAAGTTATTCCTCATTTATTTAAACAGTAATTATATGCTTCAACTATTTTTTTTATTTTATTATAAATGCGCAAATTAACTGTTTCATTAATCCCACAAGATAAAACTAACTGTTCATAATATAATGAAAAAATTGCTCAAGCAAATAATAATTGTTTGGACAATTGAGGTAATATAACTTCTGAAAGAAACAATATATTAATAATGACCAGCGCAGCTTAAGACAACAATTAGCAAAAACTAGAACTTTCTGCAACTTTAACATGAAGTCAGACGTAAATAATTAATAATGCATTAATAAATAATTTAATAATTTCTTTAACAAAAAGTATTATTCCTAACCACCATTAAATGTGCAATATCTTTTTAAAAAGTCCTAACTTTTTATGCTTTGGCATGAAAAACAATTTTAATAAGTGAACATATATAAATTGTTCAAAAAATTGTAAAATATCTTAATATAAAAATATTATTCGCAACATTTACTACCCATGTCATTATTAACAAAAAATGCTAAATTTTTATGTTTGACGGAGAAAGTTAAAAAAATTTTTTTAATTTATGAATTTGAAGTAAAACGGCTATAAAGCATATTCGGGGCATTTCCCAGACACAATAAAAAATGATAGACGCCTCAATTTTAAAATGTATGAGGTTGAAATGCTTCCTTTTATATTTCGTAATTAGTACCTGAAATTCATTTTTCGGAAAGTTAATAAAAAGTTTGTTTTTATTAATTTTTCCGAAAATGTTTCCTATTGATAGGATTGCATAAATACATATTTGGTCTACAAAAAATAAGGCGTTCGTTGCTCACTGGCAAAAAAAATTTTTTGGACCACGCTAGTACCCACTTAAAAATCAGTTTGTTCCGATCTAAGTTCAATTTGGGTAAAGTATCGTGCTATTGGATAGTAGCTTATGGGCTAAAATTTTTTGTTTTCGATAGATATTTATAGGGGGGGGGGATAAAACTGTCGAGGGTTTCGTGAATATAGTCTATTTCGGCGATTTTTAACTCTTCTAATGGCGGCAAGAAAATTTCGTCTAGTACAGTTTCGATATGGTTTTTCGTATCCTTTCTATTAAACATAGGGATCTAAAAATAAATTAATATCTGGCCTTCGAAAATTAAAGTCAAAAACAAATTTGCAGTTTTTGGAAAAAGACATATATTTCATTTTTTCATCCCAAAAGAAAGCTTATTTTTCTTTGAGATCTTTAAGGTTAAAAATTAAAATTTTTATTTTTTATTGTGGAAAATAAGCGATTCATGGTTTGGATAATGTTAGATTTCCTTCGGGGATTTTAATCTATAAAAAAAAACTTTATTTAAAGAATATAAAATAAAGTCCGACTTTTTAATCTCAGCGAAAAAATTAAAAAATGTGCCTTTTTCCAAAAAAGTCGAATTTATTTTTGTCTTTTATTTTTGAGGGCCAAATATTAAAATATATTATAGATACTTATGATTAATGGACAAGATATAAAAAAACCTATCGAAAGAAGCTTTCTTTTCAGGTAAAAGAACTTGAAATTTGCCTTTTATCATCAAAAATTAAATATGTATTTTACTTTTATTTTAAAGGTTAATTTTTTTTAATGTTTATAATCACTGGAAGGGCGTGAAGCCCATATTGAAGCTGTATTAGGAGATATTTTTTAATTTTAATTTTAATTTTTTTTAAATACTATCCAATAGCACATCACTTTATCCAAGTTTGACTAAATTGGACAAATTTGATTTTTTGGATGAAAAATAATGCCCTTTTTATTTTTCGATAAAATTATTCATGAAAAATTAAAACAGTGTCATTTTTCACGCCTTCAGCGTTTTTTAATGTTAAACAAATTATGAAGTTGTTGTATATATGATATTTGGTATCTACGTATTGCTTAAATTAAGAACAGGGGAGGGGGAATATATATTTAAATTATTTAATACATTCCTTCTTCCGTCTGTGGCTTTATTGCAAAATAATTAGTGTTTTTTATCATATTCAAATTTCTAGACTTGGGAAATTATTTTATTGACATACATGAACTTTAAAAATCAAAAACTTTTCGATAATCGAAAGTCCTTAATACTTACGTTTAAAATTATGATATAAACGTTGGAACTTTCAACCTCTTCTTTTTAATTAACATTCACGAAGTTTCAACAATTTTTTTCAAATCAGGAATTTTTTTAAAACTTGAACTTGTACTCTTATTCAATATAATTTCCTTCTCGTAATTTTTCATTCAGAGTTGAGTTCATTGAGCATCAGTCTTGATCGCATGCTTCACTGATCGCATGCTTCACTGATCGCTTACTCTTTTTTGGACCTTTTTCATTTATTTTGTCTACAGTTTCTGTAAAGTGTAAATATTATAAATAAATTAAGCTTATTTATTTCACAGCTTCTTTTTATTTGTTAATCAATTCTTGCCGATGAAAAGAGTTATTTTAAGCAAATTTTTTTATTGTTAAGAAATAGTGAGAGATTACTAGGGTAAAGGAAACAATTTCCGAGGAAACAGACAACCTCAAACTTCGCTGCTCTCTTTCTTATAAATGAAATTTAGAATGATAAACTAAAATCTGAATTAACCGATGCTTTATTTAAAAAATACTATATTCAGTTTTTTCAAATAATATAATTATCTGAAAAAAATTTAATCATCCTATCACTAAAGTAGGGTTTAAATATAAAGAATAAATAAAAAAGTAACCCAATTTGTCCTATAAAATTTCTGATTCAGCCAATCTAAAATATTAAGCAAATGGCGAATGTCCATCTACTTCATGAGAGACTTATTGCAGATATTATATTCGGAAAGAATTTCACTTCTAAAAATATCACTTTTTTAGAGTACCTGATTTATTAAAATATAATTTTTAATTTAATTTGAATTATAATTCACTATTTATCATAAAAAAATATCTATCCATCTGGAACAATTGGTGCACTCTCAGTAATTGGTTCCTTTACCCTATTAATTAATTTAATTTAATTAAACAATTTTGTTTAATATTAAATTATTGCTGGAATGAATGAATAAATACTTAAGTTATCAATTGTACTGACAACTTCGACTGTCTTTCGTCTGAATGATTTAAGAAAAAGCGGTTAAATACGTTTTTTCATTAATTTACATACTAATTTAAATTTTATTAGCTAATGAATCTCTCGAATTATTCAATTATCGAAATAAAAAATCGAAATGTGTAGACTGTATATTATTTTTTTATACATGGGACGAATGAATTTCAAATCGGGCCTGGGGTACAAATGTTTCTCGTTGACCATGTCGATGGCCATTTCGATGGCCATCCATTACAAACTAAACCTTTTCGGCAGGTTACATGACATCAAATGACTGTTTATTAATAGACCAAACTTACGAAATTAAAAAAAAATAATAATAATTTTTTATGCTCGATGTGGAAATAAGATAGAATTCAAAAATATAAAATTCTGAGAAAACTATATTGAAGCAAGTGGTTTCCATGAGATATACTTTCAAGGTTTCAAAATATATGCTTTTTTAATTTTTAGAGTAGAGTGGAGGTAAGACGAAATGGGCATTACCTAGCTGTCATTCCCAAATATTGAAATGTTCCTTTTTTTAAATTTTAATTCTGTGAAATACTTTTGAATCCCTAAAATTATTTTTTATTATAAAAAGGATCACACGAAACATGAAACATAAGTATAATCCTCATCATTATTTCTTTTAGTAAGAGGGCCAAATGCTACCTCAACTTTAACCACGTTATTTGCAAGAGAAATTATTTTATGTTCATATTTCTAACATGTATCGACAGGCCAAAGCCTATAGTACTTGAAACGACAAAAAAAAATGATTTTCGACAGAAGTGGGCTTTACCAAGTTATCGTACGTAAGCTAGGAATTTAAAAAATGGTAGGTTTTAAAATATCTTATTTTCAAATCACTAATTGCAAAATTACCCATTTTTTTATTTTAAAATTTTTATCTGCACATGTACAAAATTCTGAAATTAAAATTTGTCAACAATTGCTGATTGCAATCTGAAACTCGAACACTCATTTGCTCTAAAAAGGACCAAATTGTTGTTAACGATGTGATGTTTTCTAATCTAGTACAGGTATTTATTTTTGTATTGTTGATTCTGGTAGAATTTTGTGTCCTCTTTCGAAATCATTTAGAAAATGTTTAAAAAGTTCAAAAGTGAGAAAATGATTTTTTTACTAGGTTCATCACAATGTAAAGAGTATTTTTGTCAAAACGACACAAGATATGAAAAAAAGTTTTTTAAAAAACCTGTTTTTTTTCGAGATTTTTACGGACATATGTATAAACTAAAAAGGACTTAATTAACAGTTGCAAAAAATTTTTGACGGGAAAATAATGAAGTAAGTTTTAAAAAATGGAGTGTATCGATTATTTAAAAAATGCCCATATGAAAAAAAAAATTTTCACGTTAAGTTGTTGCTACTGTTATTTTATATTCTTCTTTACTTTTTATGACACCATAAAATTGTATTTTGGGAAGGAAAAAATTATTCTTAATGGATTTTATACATATTTTTTGAAAATTCTCGAAAATAACGTGAGATTGAAAAAAGTGTCAAAAGACATTTTTCTAGATATTTTTTAGAGAAGCAATTTCATTCAACTGACTCTTCTCGTATCTTGTATAGTTTTGGCAAAAAACAATAATTTTCGTTTTTAGGCCAAAAATGCTCTCTTCTTACCGGGGCAGAATATCATGAATAATTTTACATTACAATGAACATAAAAAAATTGAAAGGAAAAAAATGTGAAATTTTTAACAAATTTTCATTAAATATTTTCAGAATTATTAACGTCATTTTGTTATTTTTCATCTTTTTTCAATCTTCCAACGAACTTCGGAAGAGAAAAATCCCGGAAAATCCCATATGATTAACACGGGAAAATTTTTATTTTTTAAAATATGATATTTACGCTTGAACCCCTGCCCCCCCTCAACCTTCACTTATGTATTTTCAGTTATGAAAATTACATAACTTTATTCTATATACATTTCAAATTAATTAATCTGAAATTATAAATTTTCAAAAGACAATAGTCTTAAATTGAAAATCGTTAAAATTGAGCAATTTTTTATTGTAAATGTTGAAAAAGGAACTACATATTTTTAAAAAAGTAACAAATTATGTAATTTGTAACTAAACCTTCCAAATCAATGCATCTTCAAATATATCTTAAAAATTGAAGAATTTTAAATTGCGAATCGCTAAAATTAAAGAAAAATTATGGATTTACTATTATTATCCATTTTTGCTCTCCAGATGACAATATCTTAAATATCGAGGACCGAGTCCTAATCCCGCAACAATGAGTTGTATGAAGCACCAAAGCTTTCTAGACGTATGTTGACCTCCTATATCAGAATTTACAAGGTGTTTACTCGTGCGCGGCGATTTTCCAAAGTTAGTAACAAATTAATTGTTTAAACAGCCTTAAATTTTTTGCTATGGATTTTGAGCATGCGAGTGACATATAAAATGATTCCTTATGTATCAAAGAATACGTGGCTTTTTCAAATTGAAAAAATCTTGAATAGAACCAATGATATTGCAAAAAAACCAAACAAAAAACTTGTAGACGTTATATTTTATTGTTTACCAAGCTGTTACTTTTGAAAAATTAAAACAGTGTCATTTTTCACGCCTTCAGCGTTTTTTAATTTTAAAAAAATTATAAAGTTGTTGTATATATGATATTTTGTATCTACTTATTGCTTAAATTAAGAACAAGGGAGGGGGAATATATATTTAAATTATTTTATCCATTCCTACTTCCGTCTGTGGCTTATTTACCAAAGAATACGTGGCTTTTTCAAATTGAAAAAATCTTGAATAGAACCAATGATATTGCAAAAAAACCAAACAAAAAACTTGTAGACGTTATATTTTATTGTTTATCAGGCTGTTACTTTTTTCCTAATTAAGCCACAGATACCGAAGTGCCGACGCATTCCCCATTTTATCGAGAATACTGCAGTTTTTGAAATTTTCAAAAATACAGATTAGAAACAAAGAAATCGTTAATTAACTGATAAAAAAATTCATTGGTTCTATTCATGATTTTTTCAATTTGAAAAAAGCCACGTATTTTTTGATGAACAAGGAATTATTTGATTTACCACTCGCATGCTCAAAATCCATAGAAAAAAATTTGTGGCTGTTTAAACATTTAATTCGTTAATAACTTTTGAAAATCGCCGTGGATAAGTAAACACCTTGCAAATTCGGATTCAGGAGGTCAAAATACGTCTAGACATCTTTGTTGTTCCATGGGACCTCCATCGGTCACGAAACCCTCCCTGGTCCCTAGACTATTAAAGAACACAGCTCTATACTATTTTGTAAAAATGTCTCCGAACCTACAGAAACCGGACGTGCAAATAGATTTTCGTAATAAGATAAACGAACACACAGATAGGGCAACTTGGAGGCACTTATAAAAAAAACAAAGATATGGGGGGGGGGGGGCTTAGACTGCCCAAAAAGCCAAGAAAGAAGCTTAAGGAGAATTTTGAACATCACAGGTCTTAGCGATGATAAAAGAAATAGACGCAAAAATAATTACAGACGCAAATTAGAATACTCAAACAACTAATAAAGTAAAGTAAAGATAAAATTAGGACAGGGGAAAAGAACAAAATACAAAACGTTTTTAAAGGAAGCAAGAAACTGCTTTGTAAAAAAATGAAGGGAAATAAAAGTACAGAACTTGTCAACATGATAAATAGTAAAGGGGAAACTCTATATGATGCAGACAGGATATAAGACCAATATACAAAAAAGGGAGATAAAAGCGACTGCAATCATTACAGAGGGATAAGGTTATTAAGTAACGTGAGTAAAACATACTCAAAAATAATTATTCGTAGGATAATGAAAATAAAAGAAAAGATTTGGGAAGTCCAAAGTGAGTTTATGCCAGGAAGTCGATAGAAGTAAACTTTGGGAAGTCGAGAAAGAGTGCAGAGTCAATGGATGGCTCCTACAAGCTATAAAAACAATATATACGGGTAGCGAAGTGAGCGTAAAGGTAAATGGGAAATTGAGTGACTGTTTCGATATTTTGTAAGGCGTTAGCCAAGGATTCATTATGTTTTTATGGCTATTTATATTATTCATGGACAAGTGCTTAAGAATGGCTCTTTTCGATGAAGAAGATGTGGATTTCGGAACAGCAAGGGTACGTGGGTTAGCGGTCAGAGATGATAAGGTTGTTATGGCAGAATCATTCGAAGACTTGCAAAGAATATTGAATAAAGTGAATGCAAACATGAAGAGCACGGGCCTCAACATTAGCGCAAATATAACAAAAACTATGTTATTCGAAGAAAAGAGTGAGAAAACAATGTGCAACAATGTATTAAATGATGAGAGAATCGAACAAGTTGATAAATTTGTATACCTTGGTAGCTTATTCACTAGGGGTGGGAAGAAAGAAGAGGAGCTAGATAGACGCATAAACGATGGTAAGAAGATTATTGATAGAGCAGGCGCCCTTATAAGAAGTAAAAATATATCAAATAAGGTTAAAATAAACATAATTCTGGATTTGTACTGACTCTACTATACAGCAGCGAGACATGGACCTATCGAGAAAACGATAAAAGTAAAATTAACGCGATTGAGATGAGATTCTTGCGCATAATATGCGGGAAAACTCTGATGGACAAAGTGAGCAACGAGATAATCCTTAAGGAATGTGGTGTGGAAGAGACGCTAGTTGATATATGGGAAAGAAATCGGTTAAGATGTTTCGGCCATGTTGAGAGATTGAAGGATGAACGACAAACGAAACAAGTGTATCAAGGTAAAGTAAATGGCAGCGTTCCCAGAGGCAGACCGCGGAAATAATGGTTAACATTTGTGAATAAGACCCTAGTTAGAAGGGACATAAGAAACCATAGAAACACGAGAGTCTGCATGAAAAAATGCATAGACGTGAAAGAAGCTAGAAAAGTATGCCAGGACAGAAAAGTATAGCGGCAAATAGTTAATAAAAAGAGTGTCAGTAGAGTGAATGACGCCCGAAATAAAAGGCCTTAGATACTAATGTACCCAAGTAAGGAAACTCACATGAAGACTTTTTGAGGATCTTCACTTGGAGTGATTGCTAGAGAGATTGATCAGCAACGTGGGTCAGAGCCGTTTTGCGGAACGAACGTGTTATTTAAATAAATAACACGAAAATGCTAGATCACTCTAAAAATTATATAACCCCTTCCTCACATTACATTATGCACAAAGAAGCGATTTCGAAGACAGGCTTTCCGCCACATATGCAAGGCAACAGCGGTTAATTAACGATTAAAACTCGCAAATCCCATTGCTTTTTTGGGATTTTAGTCATTCGAGTGGTTGAAACTTCTTGAAGAACGCTCCAGTTTCATCCAATCAAACGAACGATCATTCTATCAATCTTAAATTGCCGGAACTAAATTTAAAAACTTTCAGAGATTCTTCTGAAAAAATGGCCATATTTTAGCGATACGTTTAACTACTCGGTTCATAATAATAAAAGATTCACAGGTTCTCAAAGATTAATCTATCTGACAGCAGATCCTAAAATCGAGTCACTTGAAACTCCGGATGCAGCACAGATCCATCACATGTGTTATTTTCGACAGCAACCAAACACGTTTTAGACCGAAAAGATAATCCTCATGCATGCAGGACTGTCGTTGATAACGGATCACAGGTTAATTTTTTAAATGAAAGAAATGGCCGCAAAAGTTAGGTTTAAAACAACACGATGTCAATCTTTCTCTCGGCAGAGTAAATAAAAAATGAGGTCCTGTGTAGGAAAAATTACGCGAACGGCCGTTTTACCTCAATTAAATCAATATTATGCGAATCTATATTTTTTAAGAACACCAGAAATAAATACAGTGAAACTCTGAGATTGGGCCAGCTTTGGGGCTGCATGAGGCGGGGAATTGCCCATCTAGAGTGCCGTTTCGTAGAAAACGCTTTTGTTTGTTTACGCATGAGCGATCGCCGCTCATCCCGCGCAGCTCCTTTCATTCTTACTTGTGGCGTTAATTCTGGGGAGAACTATATCAGGAGGCCCTATTTCAGACTTTTAATGTGATCATATTCCAGGCGCAAAAATAAACAGGCTTGATTTAAAAATTCTAGCTAATATCCATCTTGCTGATCCAGGCTTTCAGATGCGTGGAGAAATTGATGCAGTTATCGAGGGAGAAATATTTTTAAAGCTGATTTGTGTCGGTCGAATATCCTTAGCGAACGATAATGCGAATAATAATGTAACTAATCATTAAATCTATTGCACACAAAAATCGTAGAATTCTGGAAAATCGAAAACGGTCCAAACGAGAAAATCTTATAGAACTAAGTGAATGCATGTGAAAAGCATTACTAAAAAAGCACTAATCGCAATACTGTTACCGGGCGTTAAAGCGTCAAACTTCCCTTTCAAAAGAACGTTGGAGATCTTGGCGGGTCGTATAATTAAGCAATCAAGATTAACGACTAAACTACGAAAAGTTTTTGATGCATCGGCAAAAAACTCTTCCGGAATATCTCTAAATGATACTAAAGGAAGATTTCTAAATAGACGATCTTTTAACGGGAGCAAGAACAATTGATGAGGCAAAACTAATATTTAACGAATTACCTCACGCCATTCAGAAGGGTTGCATGAAAATAAGGCAATGGGATTCCAATAAACCCGAGCATATCTCTGAATTATCACATGAATCTGATAATCTTTAATTGAGTTTAAATCTTGGTGATAAGACTAAGACTCTCGGTGTTTATTGGAACCCCAAAACAGATTCTTTCATTTATACCGTAAATCAAACGAATAACGAAGCGTCCGTTACAAAGAGAACTATGCTCTCACAAATCTCTCAGCTTTGCGATCCTCTCGGACTGCTAGGACCTGTTATCGTAAAAGCCAACTTTCGAATGCAATCTTTATGGCTTTTAAAACTAGATTGGGACGAATCCGTAACACAAGAAGTACATACGACCTGGCTCGATTATCGGAACCAATTAACTCTTGCACATGAAGTCAATATGAGCCGAAAAATAGTCGCCGATGAATACGTCCATTTACAAATGCACGGATTCTCTGACGCTAGAGAAAAAGCGTACGGAGCCTGTATTTATATTCGGTCGACCGATAAAAACGGGGTACATTCTACTCAATTAGTCTGTTCAAAGTCTAGGGTTGCGCCTATAAAGAAATTATTCAAAAATATTTCTCGCGCCTTGTGCAGATTATCAATCAAGAAGACTGTCCTTTGGTTTGATTCTACGATTAAATTAAACTACGTTCAAAGTTCTCCACACACTTTGGAAACTTTCGAAGGAAGTCGTGTGTCCGATAATTAACCCTTAACAACCTCTTGTGAAAGGCGCTACGTTATCCACTGAAAACAACACCGTTAATATGGTATCGCAGGGCATCTCCACGAAGAAGCTTATCGATAACTTCTTTTGGCTACATTGTCCATCAAGGATACTCAATAATGAGGAAATGGGATCTTTTACTAAGCTCTAACGTGTAGTAGCTTACTGTTTACGTATTATTAACATGAAGATCCACAAACAAGATATAATAGGTAATCTTTCTGTAGCGAACTTCAGAAAGCGAACATGTGTGTGATGAACTCTTGCAATGCTAATCATTTTTGAAAGACATTAAAAAATTGAAACGAAAGAAGAGCTGTAGGAAAGATTTTACTCATCTTGCTCCTTTTCTCGACTCGGAATTCATTCTCAGAGTGGGAGGTAGACTTAGAGAATCTGATTGAACGTATTTGCAAAAGCATCCAATTCTTTTACTGAAAACCCACTGCGTAAAGAATCTTATCATACATGAGCAGCATATGGACTTCTTCCACGCCGGTACGCAGTGAACATTAAACGCCATTCGAAATGAATACTGCATATTTGACGAAAGAGTTACCATAAAAAAACACAATTCGAGATGTGTCATTTATCGCCACTCAAAATCTCGAACCCCAAATTACAGAATGGCAAATCTTCCCAAAAACCGAACCGACCTCGAGTGAACCTTTCTGCGTACCGGAATCGATTATTGCTGTCCCTTCTCGATAAAAGAAAAAGAATCAGCGACCTTACAACCGAAGCCTTTTTAGCATGCGTCAAACGATTCTTTGTTAGACGCGGAAAAAGCTCTAAACTCTACTTTCATAACGCTACCCATTTCAAAGGTGCTTGAGGTGAACTTGCGGAAATGTTTAATTTCTTGCAAGAAAATTACGACAAACGCTATGGCGTTCTTGCAGATGATGAAATCAATAGAAATTTGATCCCCTCTCATTCGCCACATTTCGGTAGACTCGTGAAAGCCGCAGTTAAATCATTTAGACGTTTAGATCCCGGTTCACTTATTGATAGGTGACTCGATAACAAGCGTGCCCGAGCAAAATTTGTTGGACATACCGCCCGGTAGACTATCGCCGTGGAAGCAAGTTCAACAAACAAAGCAACACTTTTGGACTCGCTGGCACAAGGAATATCTCCATAAATTCAGCGTGCGTAAAAAGTGACACAATGGCTCCACTACCGATATTCAAATCGACACGACTGTCACGATTCGCGGCGACAATCGAGTGTGAAAACTGCACTAGGAGAATACGTACTTAGCGTCAAAAACGAATATGCAAGGCAGTCAGAACTAGAATTAACTTATATCTAAATGTTAGCATTTTTCGACTAAGTTAAACATGTACTATCTTAAAATATTCTGATCTTATCGCCTGTTATATTTTGTATTTTATTGTGTATCTCTTCTTATTCGTTTTTAAATTCTATGAAATTTGCTTCTTACCTATCGAATCTTATCAAGACTTTTGTAGCTATTACTACTGTAATAAAACGAATTGTTTTTTGAATATGATATTTCAAAGGGGACGGAATGTTGCTATGCAATTTTCATATATCTGAAGTTTCGCATTTCTTTTAAAACGTGATTCCTTCTAGTCCCTTACGATTTAAAATAATGTTTGCTACACTCATCCTCTAGTATTTTTGAATGTACCATTATTACCGCTTAGTATTCTCCAGATGAAAATAGGTAAAATATTGGGGACCGATTCCTAATCCCTCCACAATGAGAGGTACATGCGCTTTCACTTTAGGCCCTTCAGTCTCGTCTCATTTAGGTCGAGGGGTTAGTCAATCGTAAATCCGGTGAAACGATATTCTAAGGTTCAATTCATCAGGAGATCTTACGATGTAATGTTCCTTCTTAAAATCGGTAGATTGCGGTTATCGTTGCTTCAAAATTTATATTTGGCTAGTCATAATACTTCTTAATGTCTCTTACGATTTACTTGTTTCCAGGGCCGTAGCGGCGGTCTCGGGGGCCCCGGGGAAACATTTTTGAAGGGCCCTTTCGCAGCGAAAAATTTCGGAATTGATTTGTAAAAAAAGAACTAAATTTTTTTGGCCGATTCATTTTTCATAGTATAAAAATCAATCACTTCTTTTCATATACTGTTATACATAGCTGTTACTTGACTTGAGTGAAGTCACTTGACGCAACGCTTGCGCATACCAACAACAACTCGCAGATGGCAGCAGTGCGAAAATGCTTAAATGTTACATAAGGAGTGCGTTCCGAAATTCGATTGATTCTTTAAACGCATGATTCTACATAACTGTATGCGTAAAGTAAATCAATCTAGCGTGTTGAAAAAGGGGGGGTTTCACAAGTTAGGGCCCTTTAACTTAACCTGCATCATATTTAGGTTTTGCTGTTGAAAAGTGACACGCAACCTTTTTTTTCTCATCACATTTTCCAAGAAAATGTTTGGAGGCCCTTCGCAGCCGGGGCCCCGGGGCACTGCCCCGCTTACCCCGGCCTCGCTACGGCCCTGCTCGTTTGTTATCGTCCAAGTCGAGGTCGAGATTTTCGTGCCTTACCAATGCTTAATTCGCGTTAAACTCGCTTGTTCTATGAAGATTCGCTCGTATTCACCTTTTAAAAAACATAATCGTGTTTCATCGCGACAATTTTATGGATTCATCCATAAATTGTCTTGTTCTTTGCAATGTGATGTTATTGTAGATAAAGATTTAACTGCAAACCTAGCATCTTTCGTTATGTTCCTTTATTCTGTATTATTCGTCCCGTTTTTTGTCGCTAAAACAAAAGATTCGAGAGTGAATAGCCCCTCTACTTACATAAAGCTCCATGTTTCTAAACTGCACAGCTCTATAATCTTTTGTAAAATCGTCCCCGAGAATTTTCGCCTCTTTTCGGAACCAACGAATCTGAACACGCCTCCGTAACCTGAGTTTTCGTCCCCACCCTCAAAAATGTGAATTTTTCTCCTACTCTCTACTCCATATGTAAACATTACATTCAAATCTACAACGTGTCAACTATACATATTGTTTTACCCCTTGCTTATCGTTATAACTAAGAGCTCCAACCAACTGCTGAACAATATTCTCAAACTTCAAGTCTTGTCAAGTGTAGCTTTTCAAACTTTTATAACATTGAAAGGTAAATCATAAACGTAAATTGACTATTCAATATTATATACACATTCAGAATTCAAGAATGTTCATTATTTTGACGTTTTTTCATGAATTTTTTTAAACAAGAAAGTAAAATGCGATCGTTTTAAAATTTTTGCATATTTTTATTACTGTCTCAAAGTATACATAACTTTTTTTTAAATTATTTTGCAATAATTTGTTATTAATATTTTATGTCAAAGTGGAGTTTCGAGAAAATTGTGTGCCAGTCGACACACTTTGTGCAGTTCTGATTTTAAAGTGTGTACTTCTAAATTAAAAAGTGTGTTGTACAAAACTTCTTATTTTTAAAACTATTTGCTTTAAGAATCCAACATTTAAAGATCTAATTTAAACATTGCCTTCATATTAATGCGATAATGCGGGATCCAATCAAAAGACTGGTTTTCGCTCGTTAAAAGTGTGAGTCAGAAAACCTTGAAAGTTTGTATTATACTCGCATAACATTTTATTGACAAGCGATAATAATATAGTTGACCGCTCACTATGAGACATTAGCCAACTTTCATAGGTGCCCGTGAAATTTAATCTTAAATTATGCAAAGTAAAGGTTTTAAAACAAAATTATAAAAAATGAGCGAAACAGAATTTGAAACGTGAACTGTAATTTAATTAAAAGATTAACTGCAAAGTTGGAAAGCATTATAAAAGAGGAAATAAAAGATTTTTTAGGAAGGTTGGTTTTGACTAACAGTAGGTAAGGTTGATTTTTTTACTTTCGTATTTGGCACGACCGTCTTTATAAAGTCGAACTTACCCGATTCGCCTGTTTCATTACCCGTCAGCTAACTTCACTGCAGAAATGGAAGGTAGTGGCTTGCACTTTTCAAGACAGTTTATTCCCTAAAAATTTATCTGCAATAAGATTTACCTTCAGTTTTTTTTATGAAGTCTGTAGGTGAAAGCGTGAACCTGTCATGGCATGCACAAGAAAAAGTAGCTGTACGATGCAGGGATTCGGAACCCCAGTATCGGCGATTTGTTTCGGATGAACATGCGAGCTACTACTATATGCTACATGCTACTACTATAAAAATAGAAATGACGCCGTGCAATACGCAAGTTGACAACGTTTGTGTTGTTTGTGGGATCTATTTAATCAGTATTAAAAGAAAATCATTTACAGATAAATTAAAAGAAAATTACATAAATTTCTTCAGTCTAGACACCAGTGTAAAGGACAGGTTGTGGACTCCCAAAACTATTTGTAAAATGTAGATTGTGACTTCACTATCAGAAAAAACAAGATTTTCCTCAACAATGATTTGGGGAAATCCGGCAGATCATAACACGGATTACTATTTCTGCTAAGCTAATACATCTGAGTACAATCGTAAAACATGTCTCTTATATCTTGTGCATCTGTTCAGTCTGTGACTCTTCATGTCCTAATCACCATTGACATTGATATGAGAGAAATTGAGATGTCGACTAATGAAGATTCTTCTAATATAGATACGGAAAATATTGAAACGCAAGTTGAATTTTCAAGAGACAAACATAATAACCACAGTTCAATATGAACTAAGTGGCTTGGTTTGAGACGCAGGACTATCGAAAGAACTTTCCAAGATAGTAGCATCTAGATTATAAGAAAAAGGGGTTTTAGCTCCTGGAACTCGTATATCCTTCTACCGAAATCGACATTGCTCATTTAGGACATTTTTTTAAAAGAATAGATTTTGGTACATTGTAACGATGTTGAAGGTGTAATAAATGAATTTAAGTGCGTAAAATATGAAGCTAGTGACTAGCGTCTATTTATAGATTCTTCGACAAGAATATTAAAAACTGTTTTGCTTGCTACATAATGGCAACACATATAATCCTGTACCAGTCTTTAATTCTGTCGTGTTAAAAGAAAAATATCATTATCTTCATTTGCTTCTCCATAAATTGAATTATGATTTTTATGCCTGGCAGTTGATAGGAGATTTAAAAAAAACGACTATCTTATTAAACCAACAAAGTGGATTCACAAAACATCCATCTTTTATTTGTGAATGGGACAGTCGAGACCGAAAGCAACATTACGTGAAAAAAGAGTGGTCACATAGACAAAATTTAACACCAGATACTATGAATATTATACAGGAAAGTCTTATCCCTGTACATACTTCCACCTCTACATATTAAGCTAGGTTTGGTTAAACAGTTCATCAAAGCAATGAAGAACTTACTAGAAGAAAGTGATGCCTTTAGGTACATCTTTAAGAAGTTTCCAGAACTTTCTGAAGCTATGATTAATGAAGGAGTCTTTGGTTACCCACAGATATGGGAACTGTTGCAGGATAAAGAATTTTTTTAAATAATGGTAAATAAGGAGCGAGCAGCATGGCAAAGTTTCGGTGAAGATTAAAAAAAATTTTCTAGAAAATAATAAAGTTGCTGATTACAAGAATATGATGAATAGAATCTTAAGAAATTATAGAGAAATGGGATGTCTAATGAATTTAAGCATTCACTTTCTTCAATCCCATATTAATGACTTTCCACGTTATTCTTGATTTTATTTTGTTAATGACCGCGTATATGTGACCTTTACATGACCTTTTAGAGGTCACTGGAACCTATGGGTAAAAATATATCCGTACGTAAAATTTTCGGTTCTTTTAGAATCTGAGCTCAAAGAGATGATATCTCTCTAATCAACAAGTTTTACCTTCAAATGACCTTGAACCTGACGTGTAGGGGTTATAAGGGCTACGAATTCGTGATCAGTACACCCGAAAACGTATTTTGTATGAATCATTATTTCGATATGAGCAAACCATGAGAAGCTACTAGGTTCAGAAGTTCTATAGAAGGTTTTTGACCTTCATATGACCTCTAGAGTTTACGGAGACCATTGGGTAAAAACATATCGGAACGTAAAATTTTCCGCTCTTTCAGAATCTGATCTCAAAAAGATGATATCTCTCAAATCAATGAAGTTGACTTTCAAATGTCCTTGACCCTGACGTGTAGGAGTGATAGTGGCGCGACTTTAAAATGAGAAGAGTCCGCACGATTAAAGAAAGAAAAAGGGGGTGGGAATCTCCCCGAAGAATGATCGGACTGGAATAATTTGTTGTGCGTTACCCGTTTGGGCATTATTACACAATCTGAGAGAAATTTAACATCACTTGAATTTAAATTGACGTTTAGTATATGTGGGAAAAAACCTGCAAGCGGGAAAATACCACGAGATCGGATAATTTATTTTATGAAAGAAAAGTGAAGTAAATTAGAGAAGAAAATGAAAGTTTCTGTGAACCAGGAGGAAATGAATAGTGCGGTGTCGTCTGCATATAATCCAATTGAAATTTCGGGGATCTCAGGGATGGCGTTAACGTAGATAATAAAGAAAGTGTCTGGCCTATTTTAACTGAGAATTTCCTGTTGGAAAGATAAGAGTTTGTAAAATGAATTAGCCCTCTTGGAAAATTGTAATTTATTAGATTTCTAAGCAGTCCTACATGCGAGACAGTGTCAAAAGCTTTTTCTACTTCGAGGAAAACGACTCCAGTATGCTTCTTTCGATTAAAATTTAATCTAATGGTTTCGGTGAGTTTAAGCATCATGTGTTGGGTAGAGTGACCTTTTCTAAAACCAAAATTTTGCTCATGGTATTTAATTAACTACTTGATCTGTAGCTGGTTGGATGGTATGGATCCTTTCCTTGCTTCTGAAAAACTAGAATATGAGCTATTTTCAAAGTTTCAGGTAAGTAGCTTAGTTGAATACACACATAGTCTAGGAGCCAGAGGGAGGGGGGGGGGGCGGGTCCGTGGCCGATGGTGGTAACGGGCTCCACCCAAGTGTTTTTTATGTATTTTGACTTCCTGATCACGAATTTCGAGGGTGGATTGTCCAAAAGTTAATAGGTAATTAGCTATTGCCAATTTAATTGTTTAAACGGCCACAGTTAGTTTGTTTAAAAACTTATTATGATGGCATATCTCACGGACAATGCGACGGTTTTATTAGATCTAAAAAATGTTGATTAGAACTCGAGTTATAACAATTTTTGCCCGCCGCGTTCGGGCTTCCGCCGCTTACGATCTTCCATTACTCAGATCGCTGTATCTCAAGTTCTATTTAAGTTTTTTTCAATCTGAAAAAATCGACGCATTCTCTGTGAGATGAGGAATACATTTTCGGTGCCATAATAACAATAAGTTTTCAAACAAGCTAACTGTGGCTTTTTAAAAAATCAAATTGTTAATAACTAATCACCTATTAACTTTTGGACAATCCACCCTCGAAATTCGTAATCAAGAGGTCATAATACATAAAAAACACTTTGATGGAGTCCGTTACCCTCATCGGCCACGGACCCCCCCTCTGGATCCTAGACTAACATTGAAGATAAGTGCTAGGAGAGTTAGGCAAGAGATAGGAAGCTTTTTGAGGACTAAATTTAAAATTGAACGAGGGCCGAGTGCTTTCTTAATTTTAGTATTTTTAATGTGTTTGTTTAATTCCTTATAGGTTATTTTCTTGAAATTATCGGTATTTGGGATGATGAGGAATTCGGAAAAAATGTTTTCACATTCAGTAATGTGTTGCGGTTCAGATAACTCGTCGAGTGGAGCGAAGTTACTATGTATAAGAGTGTCAGCAGGAGTCGAGCCGAGTTCTGCTCGATTAGGGATGTTCGATTCCGATTTGATTTTTCAAAAAATCGATTCTCTTGAAAAAAATCGATTTTTTTCACCCGATTCTCTGCTATTCGATTCTAAAGTGAATCAATTCTTTGCCCTAAGAATCGAAGAGTCGATTTTTTTTCTAAAATTATAATTTAGGTTTTTTTTCCTAACATCTCGCACTACCTGTATCTTTGTGATATCTAAGTTATGTAGTTGCATTTGTTAGCCTTCTGTATAATCTAAAGACGTGGGCTCCACGTGGGTTTCCGCGCCTAAAACAAAAAGCAGAGAACGAACAGACAATTACGGAACACCTATAAGATGAAAGGAAAGCCAAAGGTTTTCTGTAATTGGCTGTTCCTTTTCTGCTTTGTGACCATCGACATATAGAAATGGACCGATAACGCTGTAGGGAGAACGAAAATGGGCTCTAGAGAGAGAGAAAAGATACGAGGTGTAGACTTGTCTCTTTCTAGATAAAGCTGATTGGTCGGTATCGTTATATTTTAGTGTAAAAAGGTATTAAAAGTGGCGGTAGCCTGTGCAGTTTGTCGGCGATGTAAAGCCTTTGAAGTTCATTTTTAATAGTTTTAAAATATAAGGTTAGAAAACTTGATATCACGAAAACTTCGTATTAATAAAAGATAATAAGATTTAAAAAGTTTTCAAATATAAGGTTAGGATGAAACTGGTATTTTACTTAAAATAAATTAAATTTTTTCATTTTCTTTTATTAAGGAACACTTAGACAGAGAATTATTACTTGTAAAAGGACCGAAAATTAAAAAATTTGAAATAATACGAAGTATATTTCGTATTGCATTATTATATTATATTGCATTGTATTATTATACAAAAAATAATAATTATTATTATAATATTTAATTAATTATAATTGCTTTATATATTATAATTAATGATTTTATTTTAATCAATAATTTACTCATTACATAAAGTATCTCGTACCCATAAAAAAATAATAATTTTTTACGATTTTTTCACTCGATTCTTGCAAAATCGATTCTTTTGTTCCGATTTTTTAGAAAATCGATTCTTTACGTTCCGGTTCAGAGTCGATTCTAGTATCGATTTTTTACAGAGAATCGAGCATCCCTATGCTCGAGTTGACGGGAGTGGTCATGGCGTAGTGGCTTTACTATATTTCTCGCCAAATCTCCATGTTTTCATATAAGCATACATACTATAGTATGTTACTACTCTAAAGTGACAGTCACCGTGATGATCGAGTCTGTAGAGCCGCTAGAGAATCGGATTTCTTGAGTCGGAACTCGAGAGTGAACAGCCCTTTGATTTGAACCAAAGAAATTTCTTTCAATCAAAGAACATTTTCATTGACTGACAGCCAATGAATATTTTTCTATGATACATATAAATAAATTTTCTTTGAATAAAGAATCTTTATTCTGAATGTATGTCTTTTAAGAAATCTTATAATCTTTTTATTAATTATATTTCATAATACTTTAAATTTTAGCATATATTTTAATTTGATACTTAGGAAATCAGAATACAAAACATGGTATAAGTGCGCAAAAACTGCGAATTTTTATTTTTTATAACAAAAAATTGAATTTTCTCTATTCCAAGACGCGTAGCTCCACACCTGAACTGGTTTAGATACTGCATAACTTTTTACAAAAATATTAACACATATTTTATATCCTGCGTCACCACTTGAAATAATTTAATAGTCAGAACCTAGTCACAAAAAATCGTCTGAACGTTTTGAAACCCGATTTGAAATGAATTCGGTCCATGATAATAAATTGCCATTTCATAGCCAATCCTGTATAATTAAGTTACCATCGCTTAATCTAAACTAAGAAAAATGATGTATATCGTTAGGTTTATTACAAATTATATCATAACTAAATCCATATCGAATTATTTACATTATCAATTCATAGTATGGTCATCGACACTTGTAATAATTACTGTGACAAATATAACACAATTTTTAAAAGAAGGCTGAAAAATCTGTCTTTAAGTAAACCTATACTTTAATGATAAGTTAAGTGATAAAATATGATAACACCTTTGCGTAAAGATATTTTTGCAAAAGGCTTTTAAATGTATTGATAAGAAACAAATAAAGGTAGGAATCTCATTCTATAAAAGTACCATCTGATGAGAGGAGAACGATTATTTTCAAGTTTTCCAAATATGAGAGAAGCGTTTTAAAATGATTTGTAAGTTGATTTTTAGCATATTATTTTTTTTATTATACTTATCTGACATTATTATTTTTTATTGATTAATTATACGTGAAAGATAAATGTACAAAGAAATTGAGTTGATTTTAAATCAAAATTATTCCGTTTATTTTAAATTCGATAAGTAAAATATTTGATAACGGCAGGCGAAAAAATTCGTCTACCACCATTATACTGTTTGAAGATTAATGCAATTTATAGTTATATATTCTACGCAGGCAACATATATGCACGCTACTTCCTTGCCTCTGTTAAAATTCCGTACTTATGTATTATTTTATCTTACAGAATTTAAAGTTCCGCAGTCTTTCTGCACACCTCGAGGAAAGATAATTCAACATGGCGTTCTCTGGAAATGTTTCGACGTTGTTTTTCTTAGCAATTATAATGATTAGCTCAGCAGCTAAAATGAACGTTATTTATCAGTGGAAATATATTGATTATGTGTGGGAATCATCAGATGCAAAACAGGAAGCCATCGATTCTGGAGATTACGATTTTAAAAATGCTGCCATGATTGATGTTGACCAATCTGAAGGTATTGAAAATAAAATTATTCAAATAATTATGATATTAATTATAATAATTAATAAAAAATAAGTTTTAATTACGCAAAGAAGTTTATACATAATACCTGTTTGATATTCTCTTTATCGAAATATATTTTACTATGGATCATAATCATATTGCTTGAATCCAAAAAATTGATAAAAAGACATTATTTTTTGTATAATACAATAAATTCAACAAATAATTTCTCTCTAAACCGCATCGATTTTTTTAGAATTTTATTAGATAATTTTTTTAGAATTTAAACACAAATTTTAAGTGCGATTTTCTTTTCTTGAGAGAATTTTGTCACTATCAGATGGAATTACCTATATTAGATATCTACCTGATTTATGTTAGTAGGAACTCGTTTTTTCTATTTTTCATGTGCATTGAACTTAAAAAATTCGAACTTTAAAAGTTAATATTTTTTTTCATTTTAAATTTTCAGAACTGAATTGCAAATTACAGCAAATTTTTAATTCAGAAATTTTTCATTCAAACACTCAACTTCAAAATATAACATTCCTAATATTTCTGGTTAAAAAACATTACAATTACACGCTTTTATACGCTGTAATTTTCAATGCTACAAATTTAAAATAATCCTGATCCTCAAATAACATTAATAAAAATGTTAACAAGAAAACATTTCTCTCTTTCGATTTAGTAGAAATTTAAAAATAAGAAGTACCCCTTCAATCTGAATGTTAAAAATACAATATTCTACCCTATCGACTCATTAAAAATATTAAAAAGCAGTAGTTAAACTCTTCCAATTCGGAAAAAAATTAATAGCCAAAATTTTTTCCCTTTCTACTCAATACAAAATATTAAAAATTAGCAATTATCCTTCTTGCAATTGATAAAATATTAAAAACCAAAAATTCCCCCTTATCAACTCGATAAAAATCTTTAAAATATTAAATGACTTTCTGCCACCTCAACAAAAATTAAAAACTAAATTAAAATTTAAGAAAAAAAATTCTTTTTCCAATTCGAAAAAATTTATGTAACAAAATTTTTATATTTCTATAAAAATTAGAATTGTATAATTCAAACGATTTTTATAGATATGTGCATATAATTCTCATCACTTTAAATTACATATCAAATATGTTTTAAACTCAACAATTATAATTGTAATGTTCAAAGTTTGAATGTAGCCCTCTAAAATTTTTACGAGTCAAGACTTTCTATTTCAAACAATTCAGATTCAAATTGATTAGTTTTTTAAATTTAAGTTATAAATTCTCATTTTAAATGAACAGTCAAATGTTGCTAAATCTTTAAAAGATTTATTTTTTTTTATTTGAAAAATTTCTAATTTAATTGGAATAAACATGGTATATTTTAAACTAAAACAATATTGAAATAGGATTTGCAACTGAATAAAAGTGTTTTATTGTGAATCTACTCATTTGAAATTACTTTTAAATTATTTTTAAAGTTAAAAATAGTTTATAAAGTTTCAATTTAACTTTCGCATTTGTTTACCCACTAAGGCTTTCCTTTTTAAAAAGTTCAAGTTTGACCGTAAAAATCTATAAATTGTTTATTGTTGAACAGATTCAGAATCCTCTTGTACAATCAATTATTGTTAAATTGTTACACTTAAACTAAAGTTTAGTTTTAAAAATCATAATTTATTTGTATTTACAGTTGATCAACTCAAAACGATTTTGATCTAAAATTGTCAAATTGAAACGCTTTTAAACACAAGGGTTAAATTTAATTGTATCCTTGGACATATTCCCTGTTTCATAGGGTCTCAAAAAATGGATGGTCGATTCCCTGGTTTCCCGTTCCAGTGGTCACCGTGCTCTACTTCAATATAAAATAAATAAGATATCATCCAAGTAAAAAATGCTAATTTTTATGAATTTAATTTATTTTCAGATGGAAGAACTTTCGTCACAGTGATTAGGACAAAAGGAGTTCCTGCCAGTTTAAACGTAGTTTCGAACCAAAAAGGACCCGGGGGTCCTTTATTAGTACCATATCCGAATTGGTCCTGGTACAGAAATGGAAATTGCAATGGAATAACAAACGTTTACAGAATTGCAGTAGGTTCTTAAAATGAGCAGTTTCTAAGTTTACCTGAAAATCCGACTGTCTGTACTTAAATTTCGGTACAGATATTCCCTTTTCCTGGTCCCGCTTTTTCTAACAAAAAAGCCATCTATTCGTAACGAAATTTCCGTACATGCAGCCACGGCCTTTAAAATAATAAAAATACCAATTTTTCTCTTAATATTTATTGTATTAATTATTATAATTGTTTCTAGATTGATAAATGCAACAGATTATGGGTGTTAGACAATGGAGTAATCGATGACCAGCAAGTGTGCTCTGCTCAAATTTTACTCTTCGATTTAGAAACCAATGAATTAGTAGGCAGAACGAAAATTCCAAATAGACTCTCCCAAAATTCAGAAACAAGCCAAGGACTTCTAATCACCCCAATTGTTCAAACTGAAGGGAAATATTGTGAGCGAGCAAGAGTAAGCCATAATATTTAATTAAGGGACAGTACTTAAATGACGTAACAGCTCAGAGGGGGGGGGCGAGATATTTTAATACGATTTTTACAGAATGGGGGAGGGGGTCCTTCACTCATGTACGTAATTTTTGCAAATGCGTAAACACTTTCTCCTAAACATTATCTTTTTAGTTATAAATTTCATTATTTGGTTGAAAATTTTACAAGTTTCTTAAGCAGACATCCGCTTTGGTTACAATTTCAACTGTTTTGTTCAAAATTCAACTTTTTCCTCGATTTTTTTTATTTATTCAAAAAGAATTTTTTTACTGCAAATTTAACTATTCTATTTTTTATTAAAGATTTAACTTTTTTTGTATAAACTTAAACTGTTTGATTGAAAACTCATTTATTTTGTTAAAAATTATTTTTTATCGGTAGAAAATAAATCTTCTTAGTTGAATTATCAACTTTGTTTTTATTTAAATTTGAAATTTATTTCTGTTAAAATATCAACTACAACAGTTCTCGTTAAAAATTCATATTCTTTGGCTGACAATTCAACTAGACTTGGTAAAAAGTGCAACTAATTTGTTAAAACTTTCTTTTTTTATAAAAGATTAATAGTTTTAATTGAAGGTTCATCTTCTTGGTTTTTATTTAAAATTTAACTTTCTTTTGGTTGAAGTAGCCACTATTAAATTTACTATTAAGAACTAATATATTTTTATTGAAAATTGTACTTCTCAGTTAAAAAAACCTACTTTAATTAAAATTTTTTGTTCGAAAATTTGTTATTTAAATCAAATATTCATCTTAATAGTTACATTTTTTTGATAACTAATTTTGTCAATTGAAAATTTAACTATTTCATTTTTGGTTAAAAATTGCTTTTCTTTAGTTGTTAATTCAACTATTTGGTTGGACATTCGTAAATTTTAATTTGAAAATTCCTTTTTTTTAAAATGAATTTCCATTGTGGAAAATTGATTTTTTTGTTCGAAAATTCAACTTCCTGATTGGAAGTTAAACTGCATTGTTACAAATTCATAATTTCAATTTGTAACTGATTTGTCGGTCGTAAAATCTAAATTACTTGAATCAGTCAAAAACAGCTTCGAATCAGTAACTTATGATTGATTCAAATTTAAATTCTAGTGCCATAGAAACGTTTATTTAACTTGATAAATTTTCAACTCTAAATCTCATTCCATGTGGACGTGAGTTATTTGTAAATAAAATGTCGGTATCGTAAAAATCAAATAAGAGGTACACCGACACTTGACCTTAAATTTAAATCCCTTGAAATTAATCATTAATATTACGATTTTTCAATTTTATATCCTATAGTAAATTTTTTTTTGTTCTTAAGGTCTTCATAGCTGATGTTCTCGGTAACGGTTTAATCACAATAAATCGTCCTTATGGTTGGCGATTGGAAGGACCATATTTTGCACCAGATTCAAAACCCAAATCTACAGAAGTTACAATTTTAGGGGAGACTTTTACCCTCTCAGATGGACTTTTCGGCATGGCACTAACGCCGAAAATTGGAAATAATCCACAATACCTTGCATTCAGGCCTTTTGCTTCACGCAATTTATATGAAGCTACTGTCGAGAATATTTTAGCCACAAATTTTGGCGAAAAATTACATTATTATAATTACACTGATGTCTTTCCAAGTCAAACAACTGCTCAAGCTTTTAGTTCAGAAGCTACGCTCTTCTTCGGCGTTACCGAGCAAATTGCTATTGGTTGCTGGAATCAGTATAGGGACATGGTCCCTGAAAATATCGTAAGATTTTATTATACATTAGCATTTATTAATTTATTACTACTTTCGATTAATCATGGTGGCTCAAAAATAATAATTTCCAAATTTCCTACCTTTCCCTGACTTTCCCCTGATTAATTTTTAATTTTCCCTGACCATTCCAAATGTTTCTTTTAGGTGTAAAACCAACCTTAAACCTACAGGAGATCAATAATGTTAATACAACAAAAATTTTTGTAACTAAATTTATTTAAAACCGTTTTAGTGACAACAGCTATATAAAGTAAAGAAAAATATTTAGGTTTTCAATCAAAAACTGTTAAATAAAAACAAAATATTCGAATTTTCAAACATAAAAGTTAAATTAAAAACCAAGAAAGTTTGATCTGTCAAGAAAGAAAAAAATCTCATCCAAAATATTTCATTTTCAAGCGAAAAGATGAGTTTTCGACGAAACAGTTAGGTTTTCAAGACACCAAATACGAGTTTTTAATAATATACATGAAATTACAATTAAAAAATATAAATTTTCAAGCCAAAATGATATAGTTGCATTTAAAAAAAAAGTAATTTTAAACTGATAAAAAACATTTTCAACCAAATAGTTTCATTTTCAATCCAAAATATGAAATCTTCTACTGAAAAAGACAAATTTTAAACAAAATACAGGAGTTTTTAACTAAAAAAAGGTACATTTTTAAACAAGAATAAATTAGTTAAATTTTTCTCCCAAAAAAAAAGAATTCTTAACAAAAGAAATTAATTTTTAACCAACAATTGAATAGTTATATTTTCAGTAGAAGAAATTACATTTTAACCACATAATTGATTTTTGAACCCAAAAGATTAATTTTGTTACCAAGAAGACCAATTTTTAAAAAAATGCATGAATTTTCAACAAAAAATATAAATTTTTAACCAAAAATAGAATAGTCAAATTTTCAGTTACAAAATAAATTTAAAAAAAGCAAATTTTCAACCAAAGAAATGGATTTTTAACCAAAAAGATAAAATTTCAATTAAAGAGATTACTTTTCTACCAAAAAACATTATTTTGTAACCAAAAAATGAATTAATAACCAAGAAGATTAGCATTCTACCACGAAAGACAAATTTCCAACAAGAAACATGAATTTTCAATTAAATAGTTGAACTTTCAAATGAAGAGAATAAATTTTAACCATATATGGAATATTAAAAGTTTAAATTAAAATAAATCATGCATAACAAAACAGTTCGATTTTGAAAAAAAACGTTTTTCAGCTAAAATGATAACTCACCAACGAAAAATCTAATTGTTAATATTTCAAGCAATAAATACTTTTATGTCAAACCAAAAACAATAAAAGATGCAATTTCTACAAAAACAGATTAATTGTTAACACCAAAAATACAAATTATCAACAAAGTAATACAATTAGCTTCAAATTCAATGTATCATAACTTCTAGGATTCCCTAATGTTTTGCAAACCGGTTAATTTATATCAGTGAACATTCACTGACAAATCTGTGACTTTTCACTAAGTTAAAAGTCACGTTTCACTGATTTTGCAAAAGTAAAATCTACTGATCTGAAGAACGTCCAAACCTTGTCCCATAAATGAGTTAAAGATATAGGAATTACTGTCAATAGTCACTGATTTTCCGTCAAATTTTACTGTTTACTTTAAATTTCAGTCAGTGAGAAGATGATCACTTAATCTTAGCCTTTACGGATTTTACTAAATTTGACTAATGTATTGACATATTGATAGTTTTTAAAGTTAAAATATTTTATACCAAATTTTCAGGAAATAGTAGCGCAGGATGACGAAACTCTCCAATTTGCAAGTGGAGTCAAGGTAATTCCAAAATCAATAACTGGAAGTGAAGAAAAACTTTTGGTGGCCACAAATCGTTATCAGAAATTAGCACTTGGAAATATGGATTTCAACGAAATTAATTTCAGAGTTTTGACTCAATCAGTCCACAAATTGATTCGTGGAACGAAATGTGAAGCACCTTGGGAAATTAAGGAACAAGTTATTTTTTAATAATTGCTCTCCATAGAAGCTACAAATAATTATCAAAATATTTTCCGGAAAAAAAACAATCATAAATATTCAGAGAAAAGTATATATTTTCAATTTAAAAATAATTTTTTTCTTCTTTGATAGTAGCAGAAGAACTTCGCAAACAGAAATTTAAATATCTTCTTTCATGGCGAGACGCTTACCTGAAAGGTTAATTAGTAATTTCATAAAATTGTATAAGCAACTTGTTTATCTCGAATAATAATACGAACTAAAGTCAAAACACATGTTGTATTTTTAAAAGGTCAATCAATCAAACCAATTATAGATAATTATTCACTGATTTCTGAATAATATCCATCGTCATAAAACATGCTTTAATAGCTCTAAACAATTTCAAAAGTAAACTTGTGGATTTAAAGGCTTGAAAATTTGAAATTGTTTAATTTTGATACTTTTAAAACTGGAATTGTTCATCTCTGACACTTTTTCTCAAATAGTCAATAAGAAATTTTTCAATATTTTGAAATGTATATATATTGAAAACAAATATTGCACGATTTTAATTATATA
>JAAAKG020142105.1:0-11693 GCA_010014905.2 Druon quercuslanigerum
CCTTAAATGAGCCCTTAATTATGAAATAGGTTTCAACTTAATTCGAAGATGTGGTTACGTCAGCTTAATACACCTCGCGATGAGATTGTGCCAACGCACCAAGAACATTTTTTCAATTATGCTACACAAATTGACTTTCTTGAGTATATGTTTTCGAAAAGACTGAATTTTGGAAGTATACTTCTCAGTTTCACGTTTTTGTGCAATTCTAATAAGCAATTTATCCTTTTAAGTTTATGTTTTTAAATTTTCTCTCAAATATTTTCCAATTTAGAACATTCAAGTTTTACCTGCCGTGAAACGAATTGTCACCGAAATTCAATTCACATCGGCTCGTGGTGATGCCTGCGTCCGTTCACGCCTACGAACGTGATGTCCGAAAAGCGGAATTAAAATTCCGCACGAAGGGTGTGCGCCACTGGCCATGTAAATACGCTTTAATAATAATGTAAACGGGTAACGAATGGGTGTTAACGAACGGCCGACTCACCGTGAAACAAGGTACCGCATTTAACATTGGGCTGGGCGGTTTTGAGGGACGCTAAGGGGTGAGGGGTAAGGGGATGAAGGAATAAGGGAAAATGCATTGGACAGGCAGAACAGGTGACATGATGGAGGAGTCATGGGTTGAGGGAGAAGAGTGATCCTACACAAATGCATCCGAAATCCACGTGGATTCAGTGCGTAAGCGGTAATGTGCATAATTGCATAAAATTACGATGCACGTTGGGAAAATTATTGTCGCTCTGCAAGAGAGACCATTGCCCTATTGGCAATGGAGAAAACCGAGGGGATTGAGTTAATGACTGGTTGGAATATATACCCAATTCTCTCTCAATCCCCCTTCGTTTACCCCACTTACCCCTATTTCACCCCACTTACCCCCATTTCACCCCCACATGCCATCGTCCGCGAGTCGATTAGTTCGCGACTTGGGCCTCGTTAAGCTTCATGAACAAATGAATTTACAACAATTTCGTGTTGACCGAATTATCGCGTTTGGCTTTGTTGTATAGTCAACAAATTGACATTTCTCGTGTCGTGAGCGAACGCTTCATTCACGTGCAAACGTATTTAAAAAAGCGTTTATTGAAATTAAATGAATCGGTAACTAAGTGAATTCAGGGTGGCTACAAATCGCGGAAAATCTGGAAAGTAGGGAGAAGTGTAGATTTAAAAAAAAGCAAGGGTCAGAGAATTTCGGTGAGAAAACCATTTTCGTCACTTTTTTCTCATATCTCTTTTTAGTCCCTTTTTAAAATGAAGTTGGTATAATCATTTTTTTAATGAAAAGATTAATTTAGTTGCTCATCGTTCAAAAAATTATTATATGGGGTTTTTAAAAGTTTTCAAGACATTTTTAATATATTTTAATAATTCAAATGAGTTTCAAAGGATATCAGAAAGTTTAGGGTATTGTTAAAAGTTTCAAGAAGTTTTAGAGGATTTCAAAAGATTTTCAATAGTTGAGGGTATTTTAAAAGATTTGAAGCATTCTAAATACAGTTTTATAATTTCAAGGAATTTCAAAGGACTTTAAAGATATCAGGATACTCTTTTAAATTCTAAGAAACTTTTAAGATTCTTAGAAATTTTTAAAGGATTTCAAAAGATTAGAAATATTTTATGGTATTTCAAACAATTCCAAGGAATTTTTAATAGATTTCAATCATTTTAAGAGAATTTTTAAGATTTTAGGGTGTCTTGAAAACTTGCAAGAAATTTTGATGACCTTCACAAATTTTTAGATCATTAAAATAATTTATAAGGATTCCAAAGAATGTTAGTAATTTTTGGGTATTTTCTAAAACTTTCGGGAAGTTTGAGAGCCGTACCAAATTTTAAGAGATTTCAAAAAAAGCTGATGGTAATAATATATTTTAGAGCATAATATTTTTTAATAGAATTTAATCATTTTAATCATGTTAAATGATTATAAGGATTCTCGGGTATTTTTAAAAATTTGAAGGAATTTTCAAGAGTTTTACCAACTTTTGCGCGATTTCAAATATTTTAGGGTGCTTTTTTTTAATCCAAGAAATGTCAAAAGCTTTAGAATATTTTAAATGGGTTCAACACATTTTTATAAGATTTAAAATATTTTAAGGTATTTCAGATAATCTCAACGAATTTTTAATTAAGTTTAGTTTTTAATGGGATTTTAAAGGACTTGAAATATTAAAAAAAATTTTTTTTAATTTTTAAGAAATTTTTGTGGAGTTTGAATAATTTTAAGTTTTCTTATATTATTATATAAGATTCAAAATAATTAAGGAGTTTTAAGATGATTACAAGGAATTTGTATGTAATTTAAAACATTTTTCAATAATTTTAATGACTTTAAGGGAGTGGGCAAAATTTTCATGAGGTTGTAAAGAATTTCATATAACTTCGAAAAATATAGAATGATTTGATGTGACCTATACGAATTAAAAAAAAACTGTCAAGATATTTTTAAAAAATATTTCAGGAATTCTGGATGTATTCTATATGGGATTTTTTAGGGTATCAAGATTAAAAAATATTTTTCAATAATTTTGTATTTCATTTGAATGCATTTCAAATTCACACGAATTTTTTATTGAATCTTCTAGATGAAAAAAAATTGAATTTTTGTTAATTACATCTTGAAGTTTGTTGATCTTATCTTTGAATTCTTGGAAATTTCACGAAATTCTTCTGAATTCCCTTGCTTTTTTCTGGACACATCTCAAACTTACTAAATTCATTTTTTTCTACCCTTTTCCTTTAAATTTTGTAGAAATTTCATCTGGTTCTTCTCATTTCCCTTGAATTTCTCTAGATTCACTGAAATTTTACTCAAATAAATGGAATCTTTTGGATAACAAAAATTCATCCCAATTCATTTGAATTCTTTGAATTTAACTTGAATGGTGTTAAAGTGATATGTATCGCATTCTTTTAAATTGTTTTTAATTTGAAAGAACATTAGTCACATTAAATCTAAATTAATCACATTCATTTCCTCTTTAGGACTAAACCATTTACTTGTTTCCTTTCGTCTTTTGTTTTTATTTTTAAATATTCAAAGTATCGCAAAAACGAAAAATTAGTGAGGTGAAAATCAAGAAAAAGTCAAGAATTTTGAAAATAAATTTTGCGACCACCCTGTTAAACAACCCTGAGATATTTACTTAGATTTTAATAAAAAATTAATTTCCAAAGGCAATTTTTTCGTTCGTGATTAATTTTGGATCAATAAGTGCAGTAGAGATGTTTTTCTTGAAAGAATAGTACTTTTTCACGGATGTACGTTTGTTAAATTTTAAGGGTTTTGAGTGTAAATAGTTAATCAATAGGGATCAGTGAGTTATCGATAGAGAACAGAGGTCTGCATCGGGAACGCCTGGATTCTCAATTGTCCAGTCCACTGACTCCGGATAGTCGGAATAACCCGAGGCCTCGTCACTCAGCTGTCTGACTCAAGCCGCATTCTATCTACTTCGCGCCGGACCACTGCAGCAAGTGATTACTGCCTATAGGACTCAGACGTCATTGGCTAGGATTTCACTCAGCTCAAGCAAAGAACATCATTTCTCATATTTTTACTGCTTAGTGGATCTGAAAAAAAATTATTTTTTCTCAGCATCGTGTATTTGATCACGAAATATGGATGGGCTGCAGCTCAGGAACACCGTTTTTTCAAATTACTTTTTTAGGATACTCACTGCAATCGCTTTTTCAAACGAACAGATCGCTTTATTATTTTTTAATTTAATAAGTTAACACACCTATAGTTTAGCCACTATTAAATACGTACATCAATTTCTGAATTTTCTTAAATTATTGTGAAATATTTTGGGGCATTTTGAAATATTTCAAGTAATATGGAATATAGTTCAATAATTAGAAAGGATTCCAAAAGATTTGAAAGATTTAAATGTGGTTAAAAAGATTCTAATAAGGAAAAATAATTAATATTAAATAAAGAAAATATCGTTACGAATACAGAACATACAATATTTTATTGATTTAGGAAAACATCTATTGTTTAAAATAAATGTACTGGAATGAAGAAGCTCAATATTCTTAATTTAAGTATATTTTCAAGACTAATTTTTTCCGTGAAGGAATTTTTTATGTATTTTGAAAAATTAATGGGATAACAAAGAATATTAAGATTTTAGGGGATTTTAAACAATTTCAAGCAGTTTTTAAGATCTTTAAAATGTCTCAATTAGTGTGAAAAGATTATAAATATTGCAGGGCATTGGAAAAGATTTCAAGAAAGTTTTGTATGAATTTCAGTCATTTGAACGTATTTTTGAGAGCTTTCACAAGTTTTGAAGAGATTTCACAAGATTTTAAGACATTTTAAAGAAATTTAAAGGATCTAAAATATTTAAGGGTATTTTATAATATTTCCGTGGATTTTAATAATTTTAAGAGATTTCAAAAGCTTTCAAGTTTTTAAAAGTAGTTTCCAGAATATCAGGAAATATAAGATGTTATCTAATCTCAAAGAATGTTATCATATTTTGATTCATTCAAAATAAGTTTTCCTTAAGAATTAAGGGATTTTGTAGAATTTAAAAGATTTCTAAATACTTTAAAGTGCTTTGAAAGACTTTAAAGAATTTAAAGATTTTAGAATATTTTAAAAGATGCCAAGGAGGTTTCAATGGATTTTATTTATGTAATGGGATTTCAAAAAATTTGAAATATTTTACGGAATTTTAAAAGATTTCATGAGATTCTTGATTTATTATAATCATTTGAAGGGATTTTTAAGGATATAAAATATTTTAGCACACTCAGTAGACTCAAAGTCATTTTGAAAAGCGTTAAAGGCGTTCGACGAATTTATAAAGATTTTATTGATTTTAAGGGATTTGAAGAAATGTTAATGACATTTTTTCAGGATATCAGGAATCATAATAAAATTGCATAGAATTTCACATGATTTTATAATATTTTAATTAATTTCAAAGTGTTTATTCCTAAGAAGTAAGGAATTTACCAGAGTTTCTAACATTTGGAGAGATTTAGAAATGTTTTTTTTTTACAATTCATTAGAATTTATTTGGAATTCACGATGAATTCATGTAAATTTTGTATCATTCTTTCGGATTCACATAAATCCAATTACATTTTTATGAAATTTACTAGGATTTACTCAATTCACTGGTTTTCGAAATTCATTTGGCCCAATTCAGCCTGAAGAACTCTTAAACTCTTCTTCAATTTTAGGCATTTTATAAAATTCTTTTGAATATCCGTGAATTTTCATTTTTTTTTAATTTAGTGGATTTTTCAAAACTTATGATGAATCTTTCTAAATTCATTTAAAGTATTTTGATTTTAACTTGAATTGTTTAAAAGTCTTACGTCTTTATGTCTTAAATTTTTAAGTCTTATTTCATTAAAATTCACCCCGAACCACTTGTTTCATGTAAATTAAATTGTCGCAATGTATTTAATATAAACATTTTAATTGGTTTTATTCAATTTATAAAACATTCAATATTAAAAATATAACAAGCTTTCAATTTGGCCTATAAATGTTAAAAAGTTTAAACAAAATTAAAAATTAGTTATAGACATTTCAGGCAATTTATAAAATAAAGTTTCGCGGTGACTTTGAAATAACATATTTCTATTCGCAATAAAATTAAAGTCCAAAGTCAGGACCCTGCTATTGAAATAACTGTTATCAGTCGATCTGGGATTTCTCTTTTGACCATTCTTGAAAGTTGCAACAAAGGAGAAAGTTTGAATTGATCGTGCGGGATCGATGAAATTATTATCCCCTTTATTTCACGTACAAAGGACCCCGTTGTCTCAATCTGCAAAGCTAGCCGGGAGGAATAAAATAAGAAGAGTTAAGAAAGTTAATTTTGCGCTTTTGCAGCTCGTGCTTTTGCAGCAGACGATGAGCGAGTTTTCTGAGTTCAGCTAACAAGATATCGATTGCTGAATCTATTGAACGCTTATGCGAAGAACAATAGAGTCGATTTCGCGACTCAGACTGGATTCTGACAGAGATTTCTCGTTCGAGGAAATTGCTGGTGACCTTTGCGATTCGGGACTTTATTGCTATCTCTCTTCGAGCTGTGATAGCATGTTGGACAATGAGATTATTGGCCCGAAAAATAAGAAAAATTGGAAGAAATATCATGGCGAAGTGATTTTTTCAATATCTCATTTTCAAACTTTTTTTTCGTTAGCATTGCACACTGTTAAATTTTGCGTAAGCTCTTGCGTGAAAAGTAAATCCGCACTTTTTAAACATTATCAATTCGATTTTTTATTATAATCAAAAGTTTTTTTAGTACTGTCTTTTTGGTCGAAAATAATTATTTTAACTGATAATTTAAGCAGCCCATTTGTGATTAAAAATCGATCGTTCTCAGTTAAAAATTGGACTATAATATTTTAAATTAAAATTTCAATTATTTTGTTTGAAAATTCAACTTCTTGTTTGAAAGTTGATCCACTTTGTTAAAAATTAATTTTATTAGTTCCATTTTATAATTTTTGTGGGGATTTAAAATGATGTTAATAAACTGGAAAATCAATATTCAATTTTTTTTTTTTAAATTATCTTTTCTGGTTAAAAATCAACCTATGCCTTTAAAGGTTTGTCTATTTTAGTTAAAAGTTCAACTATTTAATTAAAACTTCATGTATTTTATATATATGTTGTATTTTTTGTAAAAAATTAATTCTCTCGGTTAAAAAATAATCTTTTTGTTTGAAATTGAACTATTAGTTTGAATTCTGAACTCGTTCGTTAAAAATTCATCTCTGTCTAAAAATTCAACTATTTTTTTTTAATTAGTTGTCTTTTCTATTTTAGAATTATACTTTTTACGAAAAATCTACATATTTTATTTTTAGGTAAGAAAGCGTCTCATGCTTAGAAACATAAGTATATTTTTCAAAATTAGTTCTTTGTTTGTTTAGTTAAAAATTCATTTTTTCAATAAATATTTTACTCTTTTACTTTTGTGTAAAAATTGATTTTCTTTATTCAAAAATGCAACTATTTCGTAGAAAAATTTATATTAGGTTAAAATTTCATTATTTGGTTAAAACTTCGTCTTTTTGGGTAGAAATGTAATCTTATTGGGTTCTTTGCTTAAAAGTTAAGTTTTGAAACTAAAGATTAATCTTACCTAGTTAAAAATCAAAAGTTTGGTTAAAAATGCATACATTTTGTTGAAAAATCGTCTTTTTTGCTAGTATATAATTCTTCTTCCTTAAAAATTCAACTATTTTTTGTTAAAAAGGCAACCGTTTGTTTCGAAACTGAATTTTTTTTGTTTGAGGATTCAACTATTTGGTTACAAAAAAATATTTTTCGTCTGAAAATTTAACGATTTCATTGCTGGTGAAAAATGCACTCTCCATAAGTTGAAGGTTAAACTATTTGCTAGAAAGTTTTTGCAATTAGATACGAATTTGTCTTCCTGAAAATTTCTCTTTTTGGTCTAGCATTCAACTATTTTGTTAAAATTTAATTTTCTTTTCTTTGATTGTAAATTGAAAATTGATCAATTTTATTTTTCATTGAGAACGTATATTTTTTAGTTAAACATTCAGCCATTTTGTTTTATGCTTTTACATTTTTTTTACATTGATAATTAATCTTTAAACTATTTTGTCAAAAATTCGTTTCTTTTTTCTCGAATTGGATTTTTGTAAGAAAAGATTTTTATACTGAAAATTTGACACTTTGTTTTAAAGTTAATATATTTTGTTGAAAATTTGACTACATTATTGGTTGTCCTTTTATATTAAAAATTTATCTTTTAATCTAGGAAAGTCATCCTTCTTGATTTAAATTGAACTTTTTTGTTAAAAATTCAAATGCTTGGACAAATTCCACTTTCAGTCTTAAAAATTGAACTATTTAGTTGCAATTTACACTTTTAACTGTTCTTGTCAAAAATTGAAATTTGAGGGTTGAAAATTCAACTTTTTTGTACAAAAATCGCCTCTTAGCTCAAAAATGTATCTTTATGCAATAAAAAAAGTTACTCGTTCCTAATTCAAAATTTAACTATCGAAATTTTCATTAAGGAATTACCTATTTTTTTTTAATTCAACTTGTTGATTGAAAGTTAAACGTATATATTAAAAATTCATTTTATTGCTATAAGATTGAACTATTTTGTTAAAAATTGTTTCTTTTTTTTCTTTGAGAATTATTATTTTAAACTGATAATTAAAATATTCTGTACAAGGCTGTACAATAAAATACAAGATTATGTGAAAGATAAAAAATATTGAAGAACTGTACTAATAATGATGTTGAAAATTCTTTTGATAGATTGAAGTATAGATAAGAAGAATCGATATTCACTATCTATCAAACTTGGTTTTAAAGCAAAGGAAAACGTTTTCAGAAAAAGTACTAAAAACTAGAACCATTTTTATAGGAACCTATAAATAAATAAAATAAATTGCAACAAAAACTAGAGGAAAGTAAACTTAAGTCTATTATTCAGCGCTTTTTTTAAATATATATTTACAAAAAAGGCTGAAACGTAATGCACGAAATTAAAGTACAATAAAGTACAATAAAGTACAATAATATAAAAAAACTATAAAATTATTTCAAATAATAGGCAATGGTTGCACTTTCCTGTAATTTATACCGTATTATATTGAATTTATCCACATAGAAATACCGGGGGTACGAAACGTCGGAGGTAATGGTTCAAGCACAATAATAGATTTGTGTACTCACCTCGTGATTACCCTGCTTGATCGATTACCTGCAACATTTCCTACCCTCATTTTTGCCTGTGTGTATAGGTTTCCGTAAAAAAGGTTTTAGGTTTTTGCAGTTATTTGTAAAAATGTTTCCACCAGTGTTTTTGTCTCTGCCGTGGAATTGTAAACGTACGGTTTAGGCCCTTAGAGCATGCCACCTTTCGTTTGTGGAAAATGCTGGTAATCCTTTTGCAGCATCAACTGATTCAGTTGAAACTGTTGAGGTAGTAATATCAAAGCATAGAAATCCTCTGTCGCAACTGAGCCGCCAATTAATTACGTTGGAGCTATTAGAACGACCCTGAAAGCGAATACTCTCTGTCGGTCGGTGATACCATTTAGATCGAGCGATATCACACGAACGTACGCCAGGGAGATTACGAATGGCATATACCATAAAATTGCCTCCATTCTGGCAATTAACGACTCGGAATTTATTTTTAAGATCAAAACGCACATAGTTCTCTGAAATATGTGGGTATCACATTGGGCATTTAGTTCAGATTCACTGGGCATGAAATATATATTTGAAATAGGAAAGAGGATTAGAAGAAGAATTTATTGAATTTATCCCGAATTAGCGCACCGCGTCGCTCTAATTCAATAAATCTACGGTTTTAAGTTATTTATTTTTTAAGGGATGCAGGGGTCACAGTGGTTCATTAGTTCATATTTAGCCAAAATAGGGGACTTTTACTGAAAAGGAAGAGGGGACATTTTTTATATTTTAAAATACGCATGAGATTTTTTTCCTTTTACGAAACTATTGAGTCAATCATGTCAGATGTTCAGTTTTTTTATTGAAAGAACTATTTGGTATTCGGATACATCATTTTAAGCTTAAAATAAAGGAACGCGTATTTTAGAGCATAATAAAAAAAATTTTGGATGTGAGAATCATTTGAAGATTACCTGCGAATTTCCAAAAAATATCGAAAAGTATCTTCAAAATGTAGTATTTTCTGAATGAACATAGGTATTTAAGATCGTCCTCTTATTCGGCTTGTGAAGACTTGGCTCTTGCAAGTTTTTCGAAGAAAATCTTAATGTTTAAAGCATTACGAAATTGCGGCTCTTTTTTTTAAATTACTGAGTCAATTTTTGCAAAGACCTTACTTTAACATGTTCTTTCGAAACATCTGATATTATTTATTATGTAATGTATGTAATAAAATATTGAGACTAATTAGTTTTGAAAAATAGTTTAGAAATTTATGTACTTTGGGGATTGTTTTATTTTAGAAAATTAATCTTTATGAATAAAAAGTCATCTTTTCGGTAGTTATAGGATTCTTCTATTCTAGTCGAAGATTCATCATTTTAGTTGAAAATTTATCAGTTTGGTTGAAGATATATTTATTCAACTGAAAATTTAACTGTTACATTTTTAGTCCAAAATTGATCTTTCTAGTTCTAAATTTAATAATTTGGCTAAAAAGTTGTCTTCCTCAATTGAAAATTTAACTATTAGATTGAAAATTCGAGATTCGAGTATTCTGTTAAAAAATCGATTTTTTGTTAGAAAATTATCCTTTTCTTTGAAAGTTAATCTCCTCGTTAAAAAATTTGCCGTTCTGATAAAAATTGAAATATTTTAGTTAATTATAATTTTATTTGAAAAATAATTTTTTAGGTTGAAAGAAAAATTACTTCGTTGAAACTTAAACTCTTTCTTAACAAATTAATTTTTTTCCTTGAAAATTCATCATTGTTATTAAAAATTTATTTCAAACGTTAAAAAGTGTGCTTTTTGATTTCAAACTTGTATTTTCTTTTGAAAATTGAACTATTTTGTTGAAAATTTGTTTCTTTTTTTATTAAAAATGTCTTTTAAACTAGAAAAATAACTATTATTGAAATTTAGTATTCTATAATTTTAGTTAAAAATTCATTTCTTGGTTAAACTTTATTCCTTTTTACTAAAAATTTAATTATTCAATGTTTAGTTTAAAAATTATAATTTTAGTTAAAAATACGTCTTTTTCGTTTGACTATTAATTTTTTAAATCTAAAACTTAATTCTTTCAGTTTTATTTGACAGTTTATCTTTTTTAGTAAGTATCATTTTGTTTTTGGTGTACATTCAACAATTTCAGTTTAATTAATCTTGTTTAAAAATTTATGTGTTTGTTTAAAAATTTAGGTGAGTTAAAATGTAATTATAATTCCAGTTGAGGAATTATAATTACACTTGAAAATTCATTTATTTTGCAATTTTCATAAAATTTTCATAAAGAATGTTTAGAATAAACGTCATAAATGGAAATAAATATTTGCGTTTTGCAGAAAATATGAATATTTCTCTTCTAGCTAACCGTGAAAATTGAAAAAATCGACCGGAAAATGACCGAGAATATGGAATTATCCCCTGAATTGCCATCCTGACACAATAAATTTAATTTTTTTTAAATTTTTTAATTATATTTTCCGGTCTAATCTTACACTATAAATTAAAATTCTCTAGAATACTGAAACAGAGCCTCTACTCCGATTATCCAATTCATATCCAGAAACTTTGGTAATATATCTTCAATTACTAAGAACTATGGTACTTTTTACGGCGAAAACTTTCTACTAATAGAAGACTGAATTATGTATGCATAATGTAAGCAGCTCTATGATAATAAAAATGAAATTTGGTGGTCTGTTTTCGTGTGCAAAATTATGCAAATTAAGTACTTATCATCAATGTCGAAGAACATTTTTTATATGAATCGCGTCTCTAGTTAGAAAAAGCAATTTGATTTTTGAAACAAAATTGTAATTAGGAGCAACTATTGCCTCAGCAACGAAGTTCAATAATTCGATTAATTTAAGAACATTCCGGATTGTTTATTTATTACGAATTTTTTATTTGAAGATGAATTAAGATGGATTAAGTAAACATACAAAATTAGTTATATATTATCATTGAATCTGATAAGCAATTAAAAATTTTTAGTTGTTAGAAG
>JAAAKG020142106.1:0-11693 GCA_010014905.2 Druon quercuslanigerum
TAGGATCACTGTTTTAAGTGATATGAAATATGTAAAAATATTTGTCAGTTGATAATATTGTTATAAAATATAAATTACATTAAATTAAACGAAGTGCCTACCGGCACCGAAAAAATCCGGCTCTTCGTACGAACATTTCGGTGCAAATGCCACAGCCTAAATTTATGATACACAAAATAAATTATTAATAATTACCAGATAGCATTTAATTTAATTAATTTTAATTTTTGCTGACGGAACTTTAATAAATTGGGTAAGAAATAAAAATAAATATGAGGGAGAAGCATAATCAGTGATAATATACGAAGGGTCTTAATATGACATTTCCCGTTTTGGTGTAGTAATAACTAAGTATAATTTTAAAAAAATAAGTACCTTATTTCGAGTATTTTAGATTGAAAAGATGTACCACTTATCTTTAAATATTATTTTTATTCGCATCCTTCTTTTTAGCCCTCATCAATATTAACACTTCCTCCAAATTTTTCCCCTTAGTTTCAGGCATTGTAAACCAAATAATAAGGGGTCCAATGAGACAAGCTATAGTGAAAAGCCAAAACGCTATATAAATAAATCCCGCATCACTTAATTTTTTTAGCAATTGTTTTGCCGCAAATATTGAAATATTTAAAACACATAGCGCACACATTAGTGCTATTCCTTTCACCTTCACAGATAAAAGTTCTCCCCCATAGACGAATTGCATCATTCCCATACCAAAGTCACACACAAACAAGAATAATATTAACCCAACCAGTGGAAGCCAAGTTATTGAAGAAACATCAGATTGGATAAAGTTTTTCATGAAGAAAAACAATCCAATGATAATTAGTATAAATGCAGAAGAGATTCCAGAGATTAGATACACCGGTCTGCGACCCCATAGATCTATTAAGTGAGTAGCAGGCAATCCAGCGAATATTTGTACACCCATCAATATCATTGTTTCATATTGTGGTTTTAAGGATGATCCACTGTAACTTAAGATTTCCTGAGCCATTGCTCTAATAGCTATATATCCAGAAAAACCGTATGTAATGCTTGTAACCATCAAAATGATGAATGCTTTTCTACTACCCCGATCATTGAACAACTCCTGAATGGTGTTCTCAGTTGATTTTTGTTTTTCTTCAATGACAGTCTTTATTCTTTTAATATTCTTCATCACTGTCTCTGGATTTTTCGCTGTTGAATATTTTATTAGAGTTTTCATAGCTTCTTCATCACGACCTTTCATTAAATGAAAGTACGGACTTTCCGACATGAAAGGAAACAAGAAAAGTGCGAAAATCGGGAAAAAGAGCATGGAAAGATTCATAGCATGGTAAGGCAGAAAAGCACCGGATGTGACCATTAGGAAAGAACCTATATTTATGGAAATCTTAATAAGTGAAAGTAATATTCCTCTGATACTTTTTCCAGCAACTTCACCTATGTAGAGTTGAAAGACTGGAATTGTTGCACCATAGCTTATACCAACAATAATCCTCACTATAAATAGAAATATGAAGTTGTATGCTAAATTGATTAAAATCCAAGAAATCACTTGTATCATTCCGAAAATCAGAAGTGTGTACTTTCTTCCAATTCGATCGATGAAAATTGGATATAGGCAGTGACCTATTAATGCTGATAGATTTTCGATGGATAGCAACCAAGATTGTTCACTGGCTGATACAGAAATATGGGATTTGTTGCTTTTAAGATATTCTAATGATGGGGATGTCCAAGTCATGTGTGCTCCAGTGTCGAGCATTAACATATATCCTGAAAATCATTGTTTCACAATTTTTATTTGATCATATCATAACGGAACTGAACAATTGTATTTACCACTTAAAATGCTGATAAACTGTGCAAAATAGGCTTTCCATCTTTGGATTCTTTTATCAATTTTGTCACCGTCATGAAAAGTATTATTGGAAGAAGCGAATATTTTTTCCACCATATTTGCTGCCTTAGTAAGTCATATTCTAGAATTGTAAGGATAAATAATTGGAAAGTCTATATTATGTATTGGTCTTTTTGTTAATCTTATTTAACCTAAAGTTTCTTTATTGTTTGCTCTACAAATTAAATTAATGGTTTAAAGTCTGATAATTAAATATACCTTCAATATTCATCATTATGTTAGGCCGCAAAATTATTGTTTGACAATTAACAAATATACTCTTACAGGATTATGATAAAATAAAAGAAATGCATTTGCCTTTTCCTCAAACTGAAATGTAAAACTGCTTATTCTAGTAATTTTGAATTATTTTGTATCTTACCTGAATCACAACCAATTTTCGAAAACTGAAAAAAGTATAAACTTATTAACAAATACCTCTTTTCACTTGCTCGAGATTTAGCATTGTGTCATATCAGGCAACTCCAATACAAAATGGTCGCAAAACCTGTACTATCGCGATATTTGTGATAATATCAGATTCAGTCTTTCATGTTAATTCTTAAGATAATGAAGCATTCTTATCGAGATTAATGATGCGTGAAAAAATAAATGTTTACAAAATTATTCGCCAGTAAGCAATTTTTTATTTTAGAAAAATATGCTTTGTAGTTTTTATTGAATTTATATTCACATGCAAAGACCTATGTGAACAGCTTGAGAAGAAAATCAAACAACTTTTTGAGTTTAATTTTCGAAATGTTACTTACAAAACATATTTCTTCGTATTATTCTGTGTAAGATTGATTTTGACCTACTTTATATTTTTCCTTATAAGGCTGACATGCTCTAAACAGTTTTATGTGCGAAACATTTTATCTTTATTTTTTCATGATCATTTTTAATTTAATTGTGAACGTCGTGTCCTAAGATAAAGCAGTTCACAGCACTAAAAGTAATTCAAAAATACTTACAAAATTTAATTATAGTAAACTTCCGCCTATTTCAACAACCTTGAAACATAGACGTTCTAGAATTTCAAGGCTGGAGGGGCTCCACCTCAACTGCGAGTCGTTAGGCTATTTTTATCTAGCAACGTCTATTGGATGCCACAACCTTGTATCGATAAGGTCAACAAAGGTAAGCAACTTTTTCAACTGCGCATGTCACGGAAAGCGCGGGTCTATTTAAAATCAATAAATACTATCAATAATGGTACAGATAAATACACCCGACTCTGAGCCTATTAAGTCGAGTTTAGTAATTCCTAGAACTGCTTGCCCATGCAGTTTCTCAGCTTAAGGGGCAAGAGGCGGTTGTGACAATTGAGTATATTGCGCAATGTTGTGAATTCCAATTGAAAAGAGTGTCAGGTTTTTCCGTGTGTTTTTGTTGACGCACTACAAAGTTCTTAATTAAAATGAGCATAATGAAATAAAAAAAAACGGCTCAAATATTTCGCGGAATAGTGAGTTTTCTAGCATGACGTACCGTGACGCACATTCATGATTTACTTTTACGCTCACAATATTTTTTCGAAAAAGTTGTTTGCATTCCCATGACTTCTTGCTAAAATACTTAATTCAAATCAACACGGGCTATTCGCTCTTCGGACCTCTTCTTTTAATTTCTCAGCCACTGACGCGTGCGTGACCGTACATCCCGTATGGGGCCGTGGTGGGAGGTGATAGAATTCCACACCTTGAAATTAAATAGCAGGAGGTTTTCTGTATTTGGGGATATTGCAGTGATCAAAATAAACGAAAATAATATTAATATAATTGTTTATTTAATTTTTCTTGCTTCAGAATAATTTACAAAAAATAATTTCAAATTATGTATTCACATTGGTTAAACTCATTTTCTTGATTTATCTCGCAGTTGGTAAATAGTTGAACATGATGATTTTTTTCATTTCACTTAAAAGAAAATAATAAAAATTACATTCCTAATATTAAAATTAATATTAAAGAGGCCACAGGCTAACTCACAACTAACTCCTAACATTTGTTCTATCATTCTTCTTTTCGCCACTCATGATCGCTAAAACTTCTTCTAAATTTTTCCCCTTAGTTTCTGGCATGGTGAACCAAATAATAATCGGTCCACTGACACAAGCAATTGTGAAAAGCCATAGAGCAATGTAAACATGTCCAGAATTGCTTAGATTTTTTAACAACATTTTTGCTGCAAATATTGAAATATCTAAACAACAGAATCCACACATTAAAGCCACTCCCTTCACTTTTACAGTAAAAAGTTCTCCCCCATAAACGAATGGCATAATTGTCAATCCCAAGTTACACACAATCACGTATGCTATTAAACCAATTAACGGAACCCATGTTATTGAAGATACATCAGTTTCCAGAAAGTTTTTCAAGAAAAAAAAAAGACCCACAAGTACTAGTGCAAGTGCAGAAAATACTCCAGAAAGTAAATAAATTGGTTTCCTTCCCCAACGATCTATTAAATAAGTAGCAGGAAATCCGGCAAATATTTGAACACCCATCAATATCATTGTTTCGTACTCTGGTTTCAGAGATGAACCACTGAAGCTTAAAATTTCCTGAGCTATAGATCTAATAGCTATGAAACCTGAAAACCCGTAAACTGCAGATGCAATTATCAGAATAATAAAAGCCTTCCGACTGCCCTTATCCCTAAACAACTCCTGAATGATGTTGTTACTGGATTTCTGTTTTTCTTCAATGGCGTTTTTCATTCTTTCAACATCCTTCATCACTATCTCTAAATTTTTTACCGTTGAAAATGTCATTAAAGTTTTTCTAGCCTCTTCGTTCCGGCCTTTCATTAAATAAAAGTATGGAGTTTCTGGCATAAGAGGAAGCAGGATAAGAGCAGAAATTGGTAAAAAGACCATTATAAGATTCATGGCCCTGTAAGGTAGGAAAGCTCCGGCTGTGACCATTAAGAACGAACCAATATTCATACAAATTTTAAGAAGGGCAAGTAATTTTCCTCTAATATTTTTCGCAGCAATTTCACCTACGTATAACTGAAAGGACGTGACTGATCCACCATAAGCAAGTCCAACCACAAGTCTCGCTATGCACAGAAAGGTGAAGTTGTAAGCCATGTTTATTAAAATCCAAGATGCTAAATGTATTAAACCGAATACGAGAATGGCTCCTTTTCTTCCTATTCGATCTATGAAACTCGCACATAGGCAGTGACCAATTATTGCTGTGAGGCTGTCCAGGGACAATAACCATGATAATTGATGGTCTGTTACAAAAATGTCTGATTTGCTGCTTGATAGGTAAGGTAATGATGGACTGGTCCATATCATCTGTGCACCCACATCGAGCATTAAAATGTAACCTAAGAAAAAAAGTTGTATGATTTAATCCAAATTTATAAGACAATACGATTGTTCGTTTTACTTTTATTTAAAAAATACATTTCCCACGATATTAATTAAAAAATTTCCACGGTATATATACTACTCGTTAAATTAATGTACTTTGATCCATATTGTTAATACTGAATACGTACCACTTATAATGCTGACAAAATTGAGAAAATATGTCTTCCTTCTTTGAGCTGCATTATTTCTTTTGTAGTTGTGCATATCTTCAATATTAGATTTTTCAAATTTACTCCAGGTTAAAGGAATTTTGGGTTCCATCTGTATACGGTTTGCTTTTATCTTTCAGGAGAAGAAATTGATAAAGTATCCTGAAATTTATAAGTTAATATTTAAGTGATAAAAAATATGAACCTACTTAGTTTTCCATTTCAATTATAATCTTTTATATGATTTGTAATAATGCTGTCTGCTACCTTTTATGTAACTTTATAACTAGTATCTACAGATATTTTCTACAAAAATATTAAAGTACACACCTGCGTTTTTTTGCACGAATTTGTATTTTCGCTGGATGTAATCTATTAAACCATTAAAGCTGGAACACAATTTTTATCCAAAAGTGGATTTAAATTATTCAAGTCATTAACAACGACATCTTGACATCCACATTGATAATTAAAACCATTTTCACATTCACATTCAACATTAATGTTGTCAACACTCTATAAAGCTTTTAGTCAACTTAAAAAATATCTTTAAAATAAACTATATAAAAATTGGTTTTACTCCACAATTACATTCCACCAAGTTCTATTATTTTCCTAATAATGAAAATTAGAAGGTTGCACCGTTTAATCTTTAGACAGTCGTCTTGATCTTTGGTCAAGATTTAAGAGTAATTCATCATGATGGCGATGATTACGGTAAATATTTGTGTCAATCGTCAGGAATAATACATAGATAGTACGATTACCTGAAATAAGTGTAAGTTTCAGGATTTACACTATTAAGAATAGGACTCTAAAAAAATATCACAAAATAAAATTAAAAGTACTTTAAAATGAATTTTGGAAAACATATTTTTTGTTAGACATAGATTCTAATAACAGAGTATAAAGATTCTTAAAAATGCACATAGAGAAAACTTCCCTACAGCGGATAATCATTAATTAATAATACTAATATAGGAAAAATTATTTCTCGTATTTGTTCTCTTAATGAATGATTATCTACTGTAGATAGCATTATACACTGTAAGGAGGCGTCCCCTGCACAAAAAATTTCTCTAAAACTTAAAATAATAAAATTCATATTTGCTATTCGATTCTGTAAAATTCAAACTCAATCGCTTTCATTTATTTTGCTTAGGAGAACAATTTTGATTATTAAAAGATTAAAAATTTTTTTTTATTTAATGAAGAAACGAAAGTTTTGACTTTGATATCAACGCTGGAGAAAATTTAAATAAAACATATTCAAAATATATTTAAAAGTGTAGAAATTATCTCTAGGAAGCTAAGACAAAGTATACTTTTTATAAATTTTGAATTTAAGGCGTGATTTGCAAACTAGTTTTTTTGTAACAATATCTATCAAAGAATGATAAATATAATACGTATACTATAATCATATTTAAAAAAAATATAAGGAAATAACAAATTTTTTGTACTTATGGCCGCATTCTGAAAATATCATATTATTCAATTAAATAATTTTGAGTGCATGAAATTTGGTTTGATTTTCTTATCTTTCAGGCAGATTTCAAATGTGTCCACCAACGTCATTCATCGTTTTTAAAGAGCCAGCGCTATACCAACAATATAAAAATTTAAAATCATACAAATTTATTCACTGACATACCAAAAGTCTCATTTCACAAATAATAATAACCTTCTTCATAATATATGCATAGAAACCTATCACTTTCCCTTTATGTTTATTGGAAACGAAACATACCCGAATGACTGAAACAACACAACTAACGCCATCTGACTGGACGACTAATCACTAGTCAATCATTTTATGAATGCAACAAACAATTTTTTTTAAATTAATAACTATTTAGACAACAGCAATGCTAGGATACCTTAAGCAAAGCTTGCAAAAAATTTATGAAATAAAAAAAACCATCGTAAGTTACTAAAGTGTTATAGGTGTATATTAGTAATGTCCCGATACGAAGTCTGAACAATATTACTGAACATTCAAATTTCTTGGTATTTTATCGAGTTTTCATGTTTACTGGAATATATATTCAAGAAAGGTTTCGGGCATGTCTTGCAGTGGCCTTGACCATGCCCTCATGCTTTTTGTTACGCATGACTGAGCACCACCTCTCTTTTGGCCCCGCAGTCCCCGCATCATCAAAATACTGAGGACAGAAATTCTAGAAATTTTGCAATCCGGATTTCTCAAATCCAAGTTTTAGTGTATTTATCATTAAAAATAGTACTTGACACATGCACAGAAGTACACCGAGCAGTCGGAAGCACTGATAGTGACCGATCCAGACACTGGGTCCGCTAGGGCATATTTTCATACCTTTTCATATTTATTTACAATTTCTAAAGACTAAACTAAACTGAACTAAACACTGTTTTGATCTTCTATTTACTTAATAGTATTTATTTATTAGTATTTATTCATTTGTTACAAAATTAAAAATTAAACCTGTGTGAATATACCCTAGCGAGAATTTGCAAAGTCCCTGTTTCCGCACTTGTATCACAGTAAACTGGTAAGAAAATTTTTATTATAAATATTTTGACACTTTTTTTTAACACACTTTTTTCTTGTAGCATCCATTATAATTTCAGATTTCCTCTAAATTTTAAGATAATTTTCCCAGCCTATCCTGTTAATTCCAAAATAAACGTTGAATCCAAGACAACAATTTTCAAAAATGGTTTCAATAAAAGTTGGCTTTTTGTATTCAAAAAATAATTGATCTACGAAAATATTGTAAGCTTTGAATAAATGCGGAATACACTTACAAGCCGAATTAACGCAATAGATATTTTGATTTGCATAAAATATGTCATTTTTAACAAAACTGATCTTCATCGCTCCATTTACCTATTGTCAGAGGCCATAAACTTTAAATTCATGAAACCCATCATCAATTGAAATGGAAAATAAAATATATCGTTATCAATTCTTTATCTCTATTTAAACATTACGTAATCTAAGTTTACATTCAAAACTAAAATAGCTATAAGCAATAATACATTTTTTACATAAATTATATCGAAACGCATAAATAGATCTAACAAATATTGTTGCTACATTTTTTATTTTTCGTTTTCATTAAAACTAAAACTTGTTCTAAATTTTTTCCCTTAGTTTCAGGCATGGTGAACCAAACTATAATCGGTCCAGTAATGCAAAACACAGCAAAAAGCCAAAAGCCAGTGTAAATGCCAGCTTCATGGTTTATAACTGGCAACAATATTTTTGCCAAAAATCCTCCTAATGATACAACAAGTCCTCCGCCAGTTAGAGCTGTTCCTTTAACATTCACAGAGAATAATTCTCCAGCGTAGATATATGGCAAAGAGCCAATTCCCATATTGCATACAACAAAAAAGAATATCAAACTAGTTAGAGGTATCCAGGTAAATGAAGAAACGTCCGTTTTGATGAAATATTTCATAAAGAAGAAGAGGCCACCAACTCCTAAAGTAATTGCAGACAATATTCCAGACAGTAAATAAGCTGGTCTTCGACCATAATGATCTACCAATAAAGCAGATGGTAAACCACCAAATATCTGGAATCCCATCAGTATCATCGTTTCATATTCTGGTGCAAGAGGTGAATTGCTATAGCTTAAAATTTCTTGGGCATATGCTCTGATGCCAAAATATCCGGAAAAACAATAAGTAAACTGAACAATGACAAAAATAACAAAAGCTTTTCTGCTACCTGTGTCAGCAAAGATCTCTTTTATACTATTCTTTTTCAGTTTATCATTTTCCTTAATGGTATTCTTCATTCTCTTAATGTCATCTATCACCATTTCAGGGTTTTTCACAGAAGACAATTTCATTAGTACATCTACAGCTTCTTTGTCACGTCCTTCCATCAAATAATAGTACGGGGATTCAAATGCAAAAAGTAATAAAACGATTCCAGTAACTGGTAATGAAATCATGAGGAGATTCATAGTATGGTAAGGTAGAAAAGCCCCGGCAGATACCATAATAAAACTGCCCAAGTTCAAGCTCATCTTGATAAAGTTTAGAAATCTCCCTCTGATGATTTTTCCAGAGACTTCACCTATATACACAGGCAGGACCATACCATTTCCTCCATAGCCTATTCCAGAAATAATTCTTCCAATTAATAGGAAAAGGAAGTTCCGGGCCAAATAAATAAAAAGCCAAGATATCAGTTGAATAATTCCGAACAACAATATGGTGTACTTTCGGCCTATTCTGTTCATGATTGTGGGACAAAGAAGTAGTCCAACTATGGCAAAGAGATTACCAATAGCTGCTAACCATGGTCCCTGTGCAACTGTTATAGGAATGTCTGATACCTTACTTTTCAGATATGGTAGGGCAGGTGATGCCCAAGACATGAATGCTCCAATGTCCATCATTAAAATATAGCCTGTAAAAGATATATTTCCTTTGAGACCATTTTTTTAATAATGCGCGGGGTGAGCGGTGGTCGATCTGGCGTGAAAAAATTAAAGCGTTTCTACGACATGGCCTTCTATCTGGGTAATTCCCCACCAAGGTCAGCCCCAAAATCGGCCCAGTTTTAGAGTTCCACTCTATTTTAATTGTTATTTATTAGAAGGTTATATAACATTTGTTATTTTTTTTAACTCGTGTTGGAGAAGTTTCTTTAAAAAAGGAACTAATTACAGTTACAGTCACTAGGTAACAATAGAAACTTTTGACTTTTCCATTCACTGCTTCAAGTATGATAACATTCTGACTTTTCATATTTGAAGAATTTGCAATTGCAAATCGATAAAATTAAATTAAGTTCAATTCTAAGTCTTCGAATTGAACTATTCCAAAAAAGCACTTACAATTTAATAATGTTCTATTACGTACATTAAACACTGAAGAGTCTTCAATTGCAAACATTCCAAATTAAAGAATTTTAAATTTATAAAAGTTGGGATTGCAAAATTTTCAATAAACTTGTATTTGGAGTGAAACTTCTTTGGGCGTGATATGGAATTTTTGAACGCGCCGTACTCGTGGAATTCAGGGAATCCGCGGAATTTAAGGAATTCATAAAATTCATGAAAATCATAGAATTCACAGAATTCATGGAAGTCATGGAATACGCAGAATTTTAACATTGTCAAAATTCATGGTATTAATGGAACTCGAGGAATTCAAGGCATATAAGAATTCATGGAACTAAGGTATTCATGTCATTCATGGAATTCACGGGATTGACGGAATTCACGGAATTAATAGAATTCAAATAATTCATGGTGTTAGAGGCATTCATGGCATTCTAGAAATTGATGGAATGCATGGAATTGATTGAACTAAGGGAATTCATGAAATTCAAGGCAGTAATGAAATTCTCAGAATTTACGGAATTCACAGAATCCTTGAAATTCGTGAAATTCATGGAATCCGAGAAATTCTTGCAATTCAAGGAATTGAAGAATTCATGGAATTCATGGAATGCACGGAAGTCATGTAATTCACGCCCGTGTATAAACGGCCCCACACGGCCCCAATAAAAGTCGGGCACTAGCTGGGGGCTAGTCGGGCTATTCTTGTTTTAAAGTTTCGGACAGATTGTTATATATAATGAGTTAATCTGTACAAAAGCGCATATTCACTTATTTTTAATCAATAAAAACACATTTATTAAACATTTTCACAAAAATATGTACGTGTAATTTTTTCTTTTTTTTTAATGAGTAAATGTGTAAGATAAAATGCAGCTTACATGCATGAAAAGAAATATTAAACACAAGTTAATATTTAAATCTTGTAGATTATATAGAAGAACATTTTTATTATTAATTTAAACAGACTATTTATTATTTATTTATTATATTGTTTATTACTAATCTTCGCCGCTGCGAGCGGTAGTGTCAATTTTTTCTAACCTCAATTTCAACCTGACTCAGTCGAAAAAAATAATTTGAAAATAGCAGGGAAACAATTCAATATTTGTGAAGGTAAGGTCATTCTTATGATTAGTGTAATACAGTTAGATGAATTCGATTTCGTTATAATACGACAGCCCCGTGCCACTTAAAGCTAAAAGTAGGCTGATTCTTGACTGGAGGGGCGAGCGTGGCGTTGTTTACCTTTAGGACCGAGTAATGATTTATTCAAAAAAAGGTATCTGGAAAAAATGAATTTAACTGATTTTTGCATATAATAATGCAATATTAATAATAAAAACACTGAAATATATTGCTTTTCGGTGTGATTGAAGGTATGAAAGCGATGAGAAAAATTTGGCAAACTTAATAAA
>JAAAKG020142107.1:0-11693 GCA_010014905.2 Druon quercuslanigerum
CATAGAAAAATTTCCAGAGGTACCGGCTCAGGGATCGAACCCCGGACCTCTGAGGTGAAGTCCGAGCATCTAACCACCGAGCCACCATTATTATTATTATTATTATTATTATTATTATTATTATTATTTATTATGAGTTAGTTAAGTTAAGAGGTTTCTAGGCGTTGAAAAAACTTACCTTAAACTTCCTTTAAGCTTTGCAGTTTGGTAAAAGTATTATTAATGTTTTAGATAAGTTGGTTAATTTTTTTGTTAGTTTGTTGGTTAAATTAAGAGGCTTCTTGGCTTTAAACTTCTTTTAAACATTGCAGTTTGGAAATATTATTGTTATTATTTTAGATGAGTTGGTTAATTTGTTGGTTAAGTTAAGAGGTTACTTGACTTTAAAGAAACTTGCCTTGAAGCTTCCTTTAAACTTTACTTTGCTGTTTGGAAATATTATTATTTTAGATGAGAGGATATTGTTAGTTAAGTTCTTAAATTTTTTATATTTTTTTGTAGAAAAAGTGTAATCGATACCTTTGGAATTTTCAAATTACAGAGTTTTTAGGTATTGAAGGCGTGCACAATCAAATATCAAAAGCCTTAAAAATAGAACAATTTTGACAGAAAAAACGTTTCAAGTCGATATTTGTAAATATGAGTTAATTAATAAGTTTTGAAAATAAGCACCAGGATTTTAAATTGAAAAATTATTATATAAAAGACTTTAAACTGGAATAAATCTAAGGAACTTACTAGTATTACGGAATTTTTCTTAACATTGACAATTCCTAATTCTAAATCTGTTAAAATTTGTAATATTTTAAGTGAATGCCTCAATACAGTAAAAAACAAGTACTCAAAATGATTGGATTTTAAGCACAATCTGTCTCAATTTAAAACTCAATTATAAAATTCAGATGATGTGGTTTTAAATTCAGACCAATTTTGCTTGAGGATGTTCTAGTAGGCGTATAGTCAATTTTAAAATGACCTATTCTTTAACTCGATTTATAAAATTGACAAAAAAGCCCATTAATTATTGCATCAAATTTTAGAAGGGAAACCTAATCGCAAATAATAATAAAATGATTAAAGTAATAATAGTTTATTTAAATGTAGTTGTTTGCGTATTTGTGTTTTTTCTTCCGCTTTAGGCAGACATCGTAATTTGCATTGAATTTTAATTTTCTAAAGCATACAATTATTCTTATTTAGTCATTTTTTTTTATCAAACCATTTTCTAAATAGTTTTTAATAAAAACGTGACGAATATAATGCTAAAGAACCTTTTAAGAAATAGAATGAACTTCTGTAAATTAAAATTGAATAAAAATGTCGACTTTCGTCTAAACCTGAGGAAAAAACAGAAATACACAAATATGAAACTATATATAAATAAACAATTGAAATGTAGCATGAAAAACGAATTTATTTTCATTTTGTCGAAAATAATATGAGAAGTTAGAAAATTCAAATACTCAATACAGATCCTCATCAAATGAATGCTTTATAACTCGTTTTTTCGATTATGCCAGAAGAACACTAAAACCCGACAAAAAGTTGCCTAATCAATTATAATCAATTATTTTATGATCCGAGAACGAATTTAAAATTTGAGTAAATAAATAAAAGGCTTTTTTTCTAATTTTTATTTGTTTTAAATATGGTTATTTTTTTGTAATCAGAAACATTTAGCAATGGATAAACCTTTCTTAGTGCTTTTTATTTAATACCCAGATTTTCTGCTTGATGCCTAATTTCGTCTGGACAGGAGGGCAAAAAACAGACCAAAAACTGTCTCTAAAATTAGTTGGAGGTCACGTGGCCGTGGCCCTAAACTCTAAATTCTAAACTCTAAAGGGTTTCAGAAGAAAAAGTTTTTATTTTTCTAATTTAAAAAGTGCTCAGTTTTAAGCAAAGTTTCAAATTTCTCAATTGGGAATTTCTTTCTCTTTTTTATTTGCCCCGAATATTTCACTTTATCGCAATAAATAAAGTTTTTTTTTCATAAAACTAATTGTAAGTCGGTGTCCCACAAATTCGAAGTTATGAACCTTTGGACTTATCTTTATTAATATTGATATGCAGCGAAATTTTTTCTTCGAATTAAAGGGAGATCATTTTATTAACCGCAAATTCAAATCGAAGTCATTCCACATGGTTTGCGTTCGTTCGGCTTAATAAAAAAGCCATTAGGGCAAACTTGACGATGCCGTTGGACTCATTCACTGAAGAAGCACCCACACCTAAAAATAGTATTCTGCGGTGATCGAATATAGATTTTTTTTTTCTTTTCAATTTTATTTATTACTTTTCTTTTATAGCAACATTTATGGTCTTGAATTTAAAATTTTAATGCAGCAATGTATGGATGGCTCTACCCAATTTGTATGAATGTTAATTTTTAAAATCCTGATTTATAAAACTGAATATGTAAATTTTGCGACCTAATATCTATGTATTGCTGTTCGAAAATTCAAATTCTAAGATCATAAACGTTATAATACATTTTTTTTTCTGTGCGGTAAACAACTTGGTTTCAAAAACGGCAAATCCGTATTATTTCTATCGTTACTATAAAAACCAGATCCCGTTACCAGTGCGTGAATGTATATAAAAATAAAAATAAAAGTAAAGGTAAATTTCGCTGCCGTGAACCAAGTGTCGATAAAACTTGGAATTGACATTCCGGTCACTTTTCCTACCTGCATTAAATTCGTCCTTGGCACGTAATGAAGGTTCACTCTTTTCCAGGTCATTGAATTTCGCCTCGGAAAATGAAATCTGTGTCGTGCGGAAAATGATAAGTCACATATTTCTAGAGTGGAACTGATTTAGATTAGCTAGTTCTTGTTTTTGTTTTGTTTTTTTGATTAATTACTGGCATCAAAGTCCGTTCCCTTTTTATCATTTTTTCTTTTTCTTTTCCCACCTTGAATTAAAAATATCCGATAAAACACAAAAATCGAGAATTTTTATCCATTTTTTCCCTATTTACAAGATTTTAATTCATGTTTTAAGAATCATAAACAGAAATTCAAAGCATTGGAAAACAAGATGTTTTGACAGATATTCTTTTTCATGCCATCGTTGAAAGTTAAGAAATCGCTAACGATTTAATCAAAATGATTAATCTTATACCAGCAATTATCCACCAACAAGTTTTATTTATTTTAAATTCGAGAATCTATGAATTTATAACGAAAAAATTGATTTTTAACTAAAGTGTTGAATTTTCAACCAAAATAGTTAAATTCTTAATTCAAAAAGATGAATTTTTATCTAAAAAGAATGTATTTGTTTAAAAAAAGTTAAATTTACCAAAACAAAATAATTAAATCTTCAACCAAATAATTTAATTCTTAAAAAACAAAGACAAATTCCCAACGAAAAATGTTCTAGTTGATATTTCAGGAAAAACAATATTTCAAATAAAACACTATCTAGTCCAACCTAAACATTAGAATTTTCCACAAAATAGCTACATTTTCAACTAAAAAGATGAGTTTAAACTCATCTTTAGTAGAAATTTCTACTAAAATGACGAATTAAAAAAAATAATTGGCAAAAATGCAGTTCAACTTTGAACCGAGTAATTGAAATTTTAACCGAAAGAATTGATATAAACCATTTTATTTAAAATTAACTTTTTAAATCAAAAGTTCAACTTTTTTGTTTGAAATTAAACTGCTTTGCACAAAAATGGATTTTTTTTAAAATGAACTTATTTTGAAAATGAACTTATTTTGAAACATATGTTTGATTAAAAATAAACTTTTTAGTTGAAAAATCGTATTATTGTTTCAAAAATTTAAATGTTTAGTAGAAAATTTGGTTGTTTGGCTTTAATTTCAACAATTTGGTAGAAAATTCAACTTTTTTTGCCGAAATATTATATTTTTTATGGAAAATTCGTATTTTCAAATTGAAAATTTAACTGTTTGTAGAAAATTCTACTTCTTTATATAAAAAATCGTCAATTTTGCTTGTTTGTTCAAATATTTGGTTAAAAATTAACCAAATTGTTGAATTTTCAACTAAAATAGTTTAATTCTTAATTGAAAAACACGAACTTTTATCTAAAAAGAATGTATTTTTAAACAAAAAGTTAAATTTACCAAAACAAAATATTTAAATCTTCAACCAAATAATTAAATTTTTAAAAAACAAAGACAAATTCTCAACAAAGAATGTTCTAGTTGCTATTTCAGGAAAAGCAATATTTTAAATAAAACACTGTCCAATCCTACCTAAAAATTTGAATTTTCCACAAAATAGCTACATTTTTAACCAAAAAGATGAATTTTACACTATAATGTCGAATTAAAACAAAAATAATTAACAACAATGTAGTTTAACTTTGAACCGAGTAATTGAATTTTCAACCAAAAAAATTGATATAAACCATTTTATTGAAAATTAACTTTTTTTATCAAAAATTCAAATTTTTGTCTTGAAATTCAAAGTGCTTTGTACAAAACTGGATTTTTTTTTAAATGAACTTATTTTGAAACACATGTTTGATTGAAAATAAACTTTTTTGTCGAAAAATCGTCTTATTGTTTCAAGAATTTATATGTTTAGTAGAAAATTTGACTGTTTGGCTTTAATTTCAACAGTTTGGTAGAAAATTCTACTTCTTTATTTAAAAAATCGTCAATTTTTCTTGATTGTTTAAATATTTGGTTAAAAATTGAATTACTAATGGTTAAATGCTGAATAATTTTGATAAAAAATCATTTTAAAGATATATTGTAATTAAAAATTCATACATTTGGTTAAAAGCTTATTTTTTAAAATGTATATTTAACTGTTCCCGTTAAAAATTTATATTCGTTGGTAGAAAATTTAACTATTTTGTTGAGAAGTATTTTTCTTCGGTACTTGGGTAAAAGGTAAACCACATTGTTGAAAATTAATTTTTTTCGTCTAAAGGTTCATCCCCAGTGGCACGAATGTCCCTTAAAACGTCGTAAATCAGGATAAATAATAAACTTTCTAAAAACATACGTTCTAAATACATTTTTAGGACGTATATGGGAGATTGGACGTTTTTGGCCTTTTTTTTTGGCCTGACTTAGAACGTTTTTTTGGACGTTTTAAAAACGCAACTGTTTATTAAAAATGCAATTTTTGTTGAAAATTCATATTTTCGGGTTGGAAATTGAATTGTTTTACAGAAAAATCTTCTTTTGTCTCTAATCTTCAACAATCTGGATCAAATTTTTTTTTTCTAGTCTAAAAAATCTTTATTTATTGACAATAAAACTCTTTTGTTAAAAATTCTTCTATTTTGCTTGATTGCTCAATTATTGGGTTGTGAATGCAACTGATTAAATAACAACTTATTAGCTTGAATACTAAACTCTTTTGTTGATAATTTATCATTTTGGGTTGAAAATTTCTTTCTTTTGGTAGAAAATTCATATTTTTTAGTTGCAAGTACAATATTTGTCTACTTGAAATGTTAGGGAAATGGCATGTTATTGCCATATTTGGTAAAAAGACGATGTCTTTTTATTTTGCAGCCGTTTTGTCATTTCCTGTGTTTCACGGTGAATTTGCGATAATTGGATCTTCCAGGCCTGACAATGTTGTGCTTACCCAAGCAAGTTACATCAAATGCAGGCTCTGCTGCAACCCTGCCTGGAGACATGATAATCTTATCCAATTATGTAAATCACTGGATTACCGTTTTACATCCGGCGTGGCATTATCGTCCAACTTTTCATGCTCTGTAAATCTGAAAATTTAGGTTTATTGCTAATTTTAGAAGACTATAAAAGATTAAAAAAGCTTTAAAAAAATGTGTGCTCGTCCACTCATAAATTTTAAAGACCTGTTACGTTTGTAAACGATACCGACAAACAAGGTTGTTACAGATCAGGGAAATTCAAAAAGCCAGGGAATATTAGAAAACGTCAGGAAATATTAGTTCAAATTTCATCGTTTTGATTAAAAATGATTTGTTTATTTGAAAATGTAACTTTTTTAAATACATTTCTTTAAATAAAAATTTAACTTTATCATTTTTTTCAGGATAGAAATTTAATCTTTTTGTTTGAACGTTCATCTATTTGTTTAAAATTTATGTTTTTTAATGAATATTTAACAATTCTAATTTTTGTTTAAAATTTTATTATTTTGTTGAAATTTTTTAAAACTCAAAATGTTTCTACTCAATTTTTGCTTGTTAGTTTTTTTAGCTACAAACTCTTTTATTTTGTTGAGCGCTAAAATCTTTTGTGTTGAAAATATATATTTTTTGGTCGAAAATTTATATTTTTTGGGTAAAAATTACAACTGCTAGGTTGAAAATTAGTCTTCATGGATTGAGGATTCAACTATTTTATTTGGAAAGTCGTAATTGAACTGTCCGTGATTTAAAATTAAAATATTTTTGGTTGAAAATTATTTTTTACTGATAACTATTCTTTTTTTATTTCAAAATTTTTTAGTTTTAGATAAAAGTTCAACTATTTTGTTGATATTTGTGGCTTTTTGGTAGCAAGTAATCTCCTTAGTTAATACTAAACTTTTTTGATTACAAAGTTCTTTTTTTGGTTTTCAAATTTAACGAGTTTGTTAAAAATTAATTTCTTTAGCAGAAAATTTAGCTTTTTAATTTGTTATATAAAATTCGTCTTTTTTAACAGAAATTTAATCTTCTTGATTGAAAATAAAATTCATCTGCTTGGTTCAAAAATTAGTTTATTTACTTGGCTGAAAATTAATTTTGTTACTGAAAATGTAACTTTTCAGTGTTTGCTTAAAATATATCAATTTTATGTAAAAATTCATTTATTTTGTTTTAAACTTTTCTTTTTTGGATTGAACATTACATTATTTTGGTAGAAAATTCATACTTTTGGGTTAAAAAAATCTACTTTTTTGTTCAAAATTAATTTTTCTTCTAGATGATTTTTTTATTTTAGTTGAAAACCCATATTTTATTCGCTAAAAATTTATTTCTTTGATTCAAATCCTTAAATTCAAATATTTCGTAGAAAATTCATATATTTTGTTAAAAATACATTTTTAAATTAAAAATTAAACTATTCCTATATTTTTTGATAAAAATATAATTTTTTTGGTTAAAAATTTAGTTGTTTGGTTTGAGAACGCATTTTTCGAGTTAAAAATTAGTTTTTTTTATTGATGATATAATTTATTTTTATTTTGTTGAAAACACGTCTTTTTGGTAGAAACTTAAATCTCCTTAGTTGGTACTTCATCTTTTTGGTTACAAATTCTTTTTTAGTTGGAAATTCATTTATCTGTCCATTTTTTATGCGTCTTCTTTATTTGTAAATCCAATTATTTTAGGACGAAATTTCCATTTTTGGGGTGAATATTTCAAATTTTCTGTTAAAAATTCATATTTGCGGGTTGGTAACTCCCCTTTTTTGCTGAAAAATTGTATTTTTGTCTTTAAAATTCAACATTTTGATGAGATTTTTTTCTTTCTTGGCTGAAAAATCTTTGTAGAGTAAAAAATCTTTCTAGAGTGAAAAATCTTTCTAGACTGAAAAATCTTTCTAGACTGAAAAATCTTTCTAGACTGAAAAATCTTTCGTCTGAAAAATGTTTCGACTGAAAAATCTTTCTAGACTGAAAAATCTTTCTAGGTTGAAAAATCTTTCTAGGCTGAAAAATCTTTCTAGACTGAAAAATCTTTCTATAGGCTTTAAAATTGTCTTATGTTAAAAATTCTTGTTTTTGATTAAAAAATTAGCCTATTGTGGTTGAGGATTCAACTTATCTGTTGAAAATTCGTATTGTTGGTTTAATTCAACTGTTTTCGATTGCAAATTAAAATATTCTTTGGTTAATATATTAATTAATATATTAATTATATTAAATTACATCTTGAATTATTATTATTTATTATTATTTATTATTATGTTAAATAACACGCTCGTTCCGCAACACTGCTCCGACCCAGGTTCCTGATCAATCACTCTAGCTATCACCCCACGTGAAGAGCCTCACACACTCATCATGTAAGTTCAAGCTATTAATTTAGAAAAAAAATCTTTTTGCATTAACATTATTCATCTCCTAGGTGTAAGATTGTTTTCATACCTAAGAGAAAAAATTAGAACTGTCAGGGAAAATAAAAAATTGATCAGGTAAAAGTCGGGGAATTTTGAAATTGGGATTTTGTAAGAACCCTACGATAACTCTTCTTTTAATACATTCTGATGAAATAACCTTGTGTAGAGAGAAGACAGTTGGTGGTGTCAACTAAGCGGAGAATAAACAAAATAGTTTTTTTTTGAAATAATTAAGACTGGATTTTATTGGGACACTCTTGTAAGATTGAGAGTCACTGACAAGTCGACGTCTCGACGCTGCAACCAGATCCAAATCTATTCCCGGCTTAACAATGGCCCACAGTTTTAACTCGACTCACAGACGCCGGTGGTTTCGACTAACATGAATGCCCAACATTATAAACCCTCAAAAGTTCCACCAGGATCTTTATTCATTCGCGATTAGAATTAAAACGAACTGTTTAAAGAAATGATATGTTAAGCTTAACTATAACGCAATTGAAAAGAATTGTCCTCAAAATTCTTACAACAAAAAGAGTTCCCCTCTGTACCTTAGAGGGTTACTCTTTAGACTTAGAGCACTAGACCGGCAATCTATAGAGTATGTTCCTGGGTTCGAATCCCTGCGAAGCTAGCGAGGAATTTTTTCAGAGCTAAAAACTGTGGTTTTGTCCACAAATTGACAAAAAAAAATATTTACAACTAAATTTTATGGCTCAGTTAGGAAAATATGTCTAGAATTACCATCTAAAAATTCTTGCCTTCCAGAAAGCAGCATTTTATAATTAAAGGTTGATTGTAAGTCAGGGAAATTTAGGGATTTAGAAACAAACCTCGCAAAAGTCAGGGAATTTCTTTAAGAGGGACTTTAAATAACTGTCAAGGATAACAAATTTGAAAATTTTAGCTTAAAATGGTTTTTATTCCGTTTATAAAAGATACTGTGTTAAAAATGTTATAAGATTAAAATTCTGGTCTGTGAATATTAATGGTTAGAGAAAATGAAAAATTTGAAATGTTAGGAAATTTTTCAATCTACCATAATATTCTTGTTGGTAATTTATTTGCCTTTTCTATTTCTTTTTTGCAATTGCTTCCTCCTGGCATTTACATTTTTAGTTAAATTTTTTATTATCCAGTTGCAAAATCAACAATTTTGTTAAAAGGCCATACTTTTTAATTGAAAATTCAACTATTTTTTCTTAATTCAACTATGTTGATAGAAAATGAACTTCTTCGTCGAAAATTCTTCTTCGGTATAAAAAAATCTGTTTTTAGTAAAAATGTAATATTTTTTTATTAAAAATTTAACTCTTTGGTTAAAAATGTATATTTTTATGTTGCTACTTTAACTGCTTTACAGAAAATTTGTCTTTTGGCTTAAAAGTTTTACCATTTTGTGGAAAATTGAACTATTTTCTTAAAAATTCGTCGTTTTGGTAGAAAATTAATATTTGCGGTTTAAAAATCAACTGTTTTATAGAACATTCTTCGCTTTGTATAAAATTAGTATTATATGGTTAACAGTTGCACTACTTTTTTTAAAAAATCTAATTTTTTCTTTGAATTATTTATTTGTATATTGAAAATAAAATTATTTTGTCAGTGATTTTTTTGGTTGAAAACTAAACTACTTTTTGGTAGAATTTAAACCACTTTATTAAAAATTAATTTATTTAGTTGACAGTTTATCTGTTTATTTTAAAATTTAACCATTTTGTTTAAATATTATTTTTTTTGTAAAAAACTAACCTTCATGATCGAAAATTAAACTGTTTTACTGGAAAATTCTTTATTTGTTGAAAGTTTGCGTTTTTGGTTGGAAAATTAAACTTATGAGTTATAAACTACTTGCTTAAAAATTATATTTTGTTTTTGAAAATTCATAATTTTAGTTAAAAATTCATCTCTCTGGTTGAAAATTAAACTATGTTGTTGAAAATTCGCCTTCTTGATAGAAAATTAATATTTGCGGTTTAAAAATCAATTGTTTCAAAGAAAATGCGTCGCTTTGTTTAAAATTTGTATTATATGGTTAACAGTTGCACTAATCTTTCTTGGTTAAAATAAATAAATAAATTTGAAATTGTTTTATCCGGTTAAGAAAAGTTTCTATATTAAAAATATTACAAAAATTAAAATACGGGTTTTTGAATATCAATTTTGACAGAAAATGTAAATGCGGTCTGAGAAAAGTTAGGGCATTTTGAAAATGAAGTTCTACCGCCATCCGGAAAAATATTAGCTGTTTTAAAAGAAAGAAATTAATTTTTTTTTGTTGATTCAGAACCAATGTATTTAGATTATTGTATTATCAGAAAAATTAAAAAATAATAATAAAAATATAATGCATTTCTAAAAATTCCTAACATTAAACAAATTATTTATTTATTTACAATTTTTAATATTTTATTAATACAAAAATTAAATAAAAAGTTTTCTTCCATGAAATTAAGGTAAAAATATTTACAACTCAATTAGAGGAAATAATAAAATATTCATAAGTAAAACATATAGATTGGAACGAATCACTTGTTTAGTGTCTCTGTTTAAAATTTTTTATTTTAAGATTGAAAAATAATCCATTTTCTCAAGAATAATTTTATGCAAAAGAGCATAAAAAAGATTCAATAATTAAAAAACAGATTTCCAAACTATCTCACTTTCCGGCTCATTAGAGACATAAATATCAATCTTTTTTATGTTCTTTTGCATAAAATTATTCTTGAGAAAACGGATTATTTTTCAATCTTAAAATAAAAAATTTTAAATTTAGTTTAAACAATTTTCTCACATAATACCTGGTAACCCATGTGATAGTGATTAACTGTTCATTGTTTACTAATTGAAAGTTGTTTATTTGAATGAGACAACCATGTGTTTCTCTCCAGTGTGGCATGAATCGGGCATGAATGAGGTCCTATGTTACACATCGACTTCAATTTCATGGCATTCTTCACCACCAATTCCCTTTATTTTTGGCAGTTGGGACGATTTGAGGCATTCAATGAATTAATTCTGAATGCATTTTAGTGAAGTGCAATTCTATGCTAGATAAACAAGACAGTGTGTGGCGCGTCTTCCATAACAACACCCAGCCCTCCTTCAGTAGCTTCGAGAGAACACACCCTCTGCTTGTAGATATAATTCTCAGGGATTCTCAACTCACATTTATTTATCATTTTTTTTTTTAAATAAACGATAAACAATCTCTGTTATTTGTTTATGACCCTTTAACATTATCTTTTTTCCAAAAATGTTCTCTACTACTGGTTTTTAATTGCGATAGCAATATGTATATATATTTTTTAAGTCTAAGATTGCATGTTTTAAGTGAGCGAATTTCATGCAGAATATTTTCTTAATTTTTTGACTACTTCTTTAACAAGAAATTTCGAGTTTTTTTGTTTGTGCTACATGCTACATAAATAAGTATCAAAATATATAAACACGCATTAATCATTAATCGCAGAAATACTTGTTGTATAAAGAGGGAAAAGAGAGAGAGAGAGAGAGAGAGAGAGAGAGGGGGGGGGGGGGAGAGAGAGAGGAGGAGAGAGGGAGAGAGAGAGAGAGAGAGAGAGAGAGAGAGACAAAAGGGGACAAAAATGCGAACGAAAACTTTAGTGGTTACTCTTGTTATAAAAGACG
>JAAAKG020142108.1:0-11692 GCA_010014905.2 Druon quercuslanigerum
ACGAATTTATCAACTTGTTCAATTCTCTCATCATTCAATACAATGTTGCATATTGTTTTCTCACTCTTTTCTTCGAACACCATAGTTTTTGTTTTATTTATGTTAATTTCGAGGCCAATGCTCTTCATGGTTGCATTCAATTTATTCAACATTCTTTGCAAATCTTCGATAGATTCTGTCATGGCAAATTAACATCTGCGAACGCTAACCCACGTACCCTTACTGTTTCCAGATCCACACCTTCTTCGTCGAAAAGAGCTATTCTTAATACTTGTCCATAAATAATCGCTTTGCTACACATATATATTGCTCATATAGCTTGTAGAAGCCATCCATTTACACCGTACTCTTTCAGGACATTTCAATGTTTACTTCTATTTACTTTGTCTAAAGCTTTTTCTAGGTCAACAAATGTACAGAAAACTTTTTTTCCCCCTGTACGCAAACTTCATTGTCGGAATGTAGCACACTTTCTTTATTCTTGAAATATAAAATGTATTTTTTTCACTACAAAATATAAATTAATAAATTTTATATTGTTTTAAATGTTCTTATTTCAATTTCACTGACCTTCATATATTTTAGTCAATAACAAAAATTTTAGCTACATAGCACAATTTGAAAAATTGGATCCATCTATGAAGATTTTAATTTAATTTTTATTTAAGAATAATAATATTGATACAAATTATTCTATTTAATATTTTTCTTAGGCGCGTGTCGGATTGCGCACGCTTAAGGCGGCTGCAAACAGGTGTCTGAGAGCGGATGCGGGTAGGTTCCACCACCAGGCCGAGGGGGTCGGCGTCATAGTGCGTAGAAATAAAAATTGTACTTGGAGTAGCATAATTTCTAAATCTTAGGTTAGTCAAAACCGGCATGACATTCAAACCACCAAAACCGGAATGTAAAAACGAAGTCGCGACCGTCTGCATCAAAATTGATGCCTGGTCCCGTTTGAAGAATTTTCCTCTAGATTTTCTGCATTTATCGAAGTGAAGTTAACTGGTGATTGGTGTGACAATACCTAATTGTATATGAAGACGGTCATGATTTTCTCTATACATTCCGGCTTTAGTTTAAATGTCGACGGCCATGACTAACCTAATATTTGGAAGTTACATCAGGAAGTTATAATTTTATTCTATGTGACTAGTGCGCACTGTAAAATGAAAGCAAGTTGAAAATTAGCTAAATATTATTTCAATTAGTTTACTCATTAACTATTATTTAGTCTAACATCGCAAAGCGAATAATTGCTTTTAGATGCCCAGATGTGCAACTAAGTTCATAGAAACAAATATGAGACTGAAAATTCTCTGAAATGCTCATTGTGAGACCAATGAAATTTGAGCTAAATTTAGCACACGCGTTTTTCCGTGTGCCTAACAGTGTTTTCTATAATAATTAAGCGACTATTTATGACAATAATGTGTAATATTTTTATAAATATTAATATAAACAAAGCTTCATCATTTACTAGTCTTATTTTCGTTTAGTAGGTACGATCGTGTACGTCTGCGTATATTTTTTGATGCAGATATCAAGATATAAATATGTGAGATAAATAAGTCAATTAAGAAGTAAAATATGCATCAAAAATTATATCATAACGAAATAAATCGTATGGTTATTAATAAAATTGTTAGCAAACTCCTAACCTGAAATCTATTTCCTATGCTTCATATACAAATTTAATTATACTTTCTTATCCTCATAAGTGCCCCTTTAAAATGAAGAATTTTTATATGTGATACCAAGAATTTATTCCATGCAATATTTAATTTCTAATGTATATATTATTGATCTTATTTTAACTGGAATATTAATATTTTATAATGTTCACAATAGCCTTTGAATTTTAACGGCTATTTGAAACCATTTACTGGTTAATCCTTTAATCTATAAAAGGTTGAAACTAGAAAAATTAATCACATATACATAACGTACCATCGAACTTTCCATATAATAGAAAACCCTTAACGTCATTATTGAATAGATGGATAATAATTTTTTTTTAACTTTAAAATTAGATTTTTCTAAAAATAAGATCTACTCCCTTCGCTCCACTGGGAATCGAACCACAGAACTTCCGATTTCCGGTTGAGTGCTTTTTGAATTCAGCTGTTAGAGAGATCGAAAGAAGAATCCTTTTCAGAAATACACGCTGTCTCAACTCAGTTGTTATTTAAAGGAATCTTTATTATCATCAGAGGTAGTTAACATAGACCAGTGTAGACATGCCACAATCCGTGATATTAGAAATTAATACTATCGATTGAGTTAAATCCTCAAATAACTCAAAATACTTAACGCGATTACTGACAATATGGAAAATTAAGTAGATTGGTTCAGTACATGATTATAGTTGATTGAGTAGCTATTTAAAAAAAAATTAATTATAAAATGAAATAAAAAAGTAATCTTCATCTAGTCGGTAATGACCTCAAGTATTTTTTTTTCTTATTTCAAGATTTAACTCAATCTATAGTTTTCATTTATAATTTTACGGATTGTGGAATTATATCTACACTGGTCGATGATAACTACCTCTGATGATAAAACAGATCCCCTTAAATTACTTGTATCATAAATGTAACACCTGGCTTGAGATAGCGTGTATTTCTAAAAAAGGATTCTTCTATGATCTCTCTAATACCTTAGTTAAAAAATCAGCTGATCTGAAATCGTAAGTTCTGTGGCTCGATTTGCAGTCAAACGAAGTAAGTAAATCATTTTTGAGACGAAATTTAATTGCGAAATTTAAAAAAATTGTATTTTCGTCTAGTCAGTAATGACCAGTATTTTCTGTTAGTTGAAGAGATAAATTGATCTATAGTATTTAATTATAATTTTACAGATTGTGGAATGATATCTGCACTAGTCAATGTTAACTTCCTCCGATGATAATGCAGATTCCCTTAAATTACTTGTATCATAAATGTAACATATTGCTTGAAATAGCGTGTATTTCTGAAAAAGGATTCTGCTTTTAATCTCCGTAATAGCTTAACTGGAAAAGCACTCGACCGGAAATCGGAAGTTCTGTGGTTTCCAGTGGAGCGAAGTAAGTAAATATTTTTTCAGAAAACATACAACTTAAAAATTTCTTTAAATATTTTGTAAACACTGTTGTATATTATTTAAAATTCAGAAGTATAGCAAATGGCGAAAGCTTTTCGATTATAGTTTTTTTCTCTTGGATGCTGTTTATATTTCACCCTTATTTCGCGTCAGCCTAACTATATTTTTCCCCTATTTCACCTCTAGTGGTATGAATATAGTCATGGAAGAGAGATCACTTTCTTCAACTCCATCAGCCCACTGTCGAGTTTCATCCAGATTCTAGCGTACCGGTATACTGCAAACGTTGAGCCGCTAAATAAGAATTTTCACACTGCTTATGCAGTATTTTGGTATACGCAAGTCAAGGAAATAACTTTCTGCTATATACTATCATGTTCTTTTTAACTGATTTCAGCCTCTTAGTGCCTCACCGGGTTTACGATTTTATCAAACATTTTTCATAAACAGAGCGAAATTGCTTTGACCTTTATGGTTTCATCATTAGTCAGAATCGTTCCACCATCTGTTATTAGGGAAATTAAATGCGCCCTTTTTTAATTATTAGAATTTTTCACTATTCAAATTAAACTCTAAAACAAATAAGCACGCGATAACTAATTTTTTATCTTACAAAATTTTAAAATTTGAACATATAATTACTATTTATATAAAACTTGTGTATTTCATAGTGTCTATGTAAATCCGTGGATATAGGTTAATTAATTTATCTATTTAATTTTTACGAAAACAAGGGTATAGTAGGAATACAAATTTATTTAAATAAAGTTAATGTATAGGTACCATATTTTCAACCAAAAAGTTGAATTGTCAATCAAAAAAGATTTTTTGCCTAAATGGATGATTTTTTAACGCAAAAACACGCCCACTTAAAAAAAAATTTAGATATACCGTTTCACGAAACATCCACATTTTTAAATTTTAACCAAAAAACAAATTTTAAACTAAGAAATATGACTTTATTTAAATGGCTGAATTTACAATATATAGTGATGCAAATAATAGAACCAATTAATAGCACTTAAAAAAAAATGTAATTGAACAAAAAACCGTTGGATTTTTAAGCATAAATGATTAATTTGCAAGAGAACACTTAAATCAGAGAAATCGGGAATTTACTGTTAATAATCCACTAAAGCCTTTTGATGTTTTTTTTTAAATTCTCAGAATTAAATCCTCCAGAACGTCATCAGGCCCGATTTTTTAATTACAGTTTGTGAAGTTTATCATTTTAACAAACAGAACGTCAAAATTGAACATTCTCAGAATATTATTTTTTTTCTCCAAATGAAATACTTAAGAGAAGTCGCTATCTATTAGAATTAAAGCAGATATACTTCAGGAATATAAACATTAAGTTTAAGGCTTAGGTTAATTGTTGTAAACAATAATATAAAAAATTACTTTCATACGGTGCTTAACCACAACGAAAAATGTTATCTTCTTGATAAATGCCAAAATACCTCGTATAAGTAGTATTAAGAATGAAAAATAACCATGGAGTAACATTATTTCAAAATGCTTTAATAATATTTAATAAAACAAACATAAAAAATTATTAACAAATTATTTTTTGAAAGAATGTTTTCTCTTATATTCCAAAATTTTACGTTTTTTACGTTACAATGCGAGAAATTTTGATCAAAACATCATGATGATTAGAAAGTATTGCTTGAAATTATTATTATTGAAATTACAAACGAATGCATTAGTTAGGAATTTTTTGACAACAAAATTTTTTTTTCATAGTTTTTTGCTCAATATTACGATTTTTTTCTAAACAAATTTAATTTCAAAAATTCATTATTCGGGCTTTTATAGGCCGTGTAATTATTTTTTTTTCAACGCCAGACCTTTCAATTAAGAACTGTATAGCAATTAAAGCAATATTTATAATAAGTTCATAAATTCTATGATTTTTTAAAACAAATCTCTTTAAAAATTCATTAATCAAGCATTTTTCGACATAAAAATTCGTTTTTTCGATGTCAACATTTTTAGTTAGGAATTTCATGATAATTTCAGCAAAATTAATCACTTATTATTTGGGCATCTGTGAACAAAAAAATATGATTTTTTTATGTCAGTGATTTTAAGGGGGAACTTCATTTTAATTTGATCAAATTCATAATTAGCTGATATATTATATGATCTTTTAAATAAGTTTAATAAAAATATGTATTTTTTGTGTATTTGAAAACGAAAAAGTTGTCGAAAATGTTTAAAAAATCAAAAATGCCTCACTAATGCATATGTTTATTAAATTTATTCATAATATTTACAATAATCATTTAACGATAAAATTTCTCCATCATTATATTGCTATTATCCAAATTTCTTGCAATATAACTTAAAAACTTAAACCTATAAAAAATCTTAGAAAACATTATTTAAACAAACAATTTGTTTATAAGTAATTTTTTGTTTATTATATAATATTGGTACATCTTTAACTAATGTTACTCTATAAAACTTATGGAATTTCAACGTTTAAAAAATGGCGATTTTGTTCATCATATTCATTTATGTATAAAAACATTGAAAGCCTGATTTAAAATATAAAAAAAATGATTACTATAATTCTGATTTTAATTTGTATTAGGTTATTAACCTAAAACATATTATCAGATAAAAAATTTTAAACAATTAAATTTTGAATACCTAGTTTTCCCGTGTTTTTAAAAGCAAATTGTTTTAATTTCTTTATAGATTAATTTGGAAAGAGACTGAGATGTTTGGGAAGCTATACTTTAAAAATATTTAGTGTTCGATGTTTTTTGGAATTTTAAAATTTATATGGATTTAAAATTGACTTTATTATATAGTAAGATATTTACATTTTGAATATGTAGCAGTATTCAATCAATAATTTTGAATGATTTCTTTCGAAATTTTAAATTATGATATTGTTTCACAAATTCAAAAAGTCTAATTAACAAATATTTACCCTCAAACGTTCCTATTTTTGATTAAGAATTTTTACTTGAATAAATTTGATGTCTAGATTCAAAAATGCACAATGCTAATAATTTTATTGGTTCAAATTTGAATACTTTAACTTTCAACTCTAACATTTCTGCTTTTAAATATGTAGGAACGAAATGTATGTATATATATATATATATATATATAAGAGAGAGAGTATACATATAGAGTCAGTTGTGAATAATGAGAAGTGCCGAATATATTGGAACTTCATATTCTCGAAAATTGTTTCTGTTACACACTTAAGGCCTGACATAGTTCTTCTTGACTTCGAGAAGCGAACCATGTTCGTTATCGAATTTTCGGTACCACCTTGAAAACATCTTAGTCGGTCTAACTCTGGTTAGAGCAGATCGGTTACGAATGTAGAGACGACTTTGGTCCGATGGTTAAGCTCTTGCATCCGACCGAATTTCGCACCTGGGAAAAGTTAGATATTCAACAAAAAAGTTAAAAGATAAAAGATGAGTTTTCTACCAAAAGACAATTTTTTAACTAGTTTAATTAAGAAAGTACCCTCGGTACTTACCAAATCAGTTGAGAAAACAATTCGATTTGATATTGACTCACACGGTCACAGCCACAAGTCTGGCAACGTCGCGTGTCAGCACGCGTGTTATTCTAAAATCGACATTCGCGCATAAACTTGAGCACGTCAAAAGGGTGAGACGTTGCCACACCTTCAGCTCACTGACGTCAGTCATACATTTCCGGTATAAATAATTATTTTTCTATTCTTGTTGTCTCTAAAAGATACTTTTCAAAGTAGATGTGGATTTCGGATAACATCCTATATATGTCAGAATTATTTTAGAATTTTTTCATTTTTCAATCTTCTCATATACTACAAAAAGTACGACTTCTCATGAAATCACATGGTAATTTCAATAATTGATTTCTCGTATATGAAGCTCTGAAAGGTTCCAAAAATTTAACCAGACCTTTAGTGATTTTTAATACAACTGTCATTCAATATCAAACGCTTCTCATTTGTAATTCTATTACCGCGGGTACTCCCTTAGCCGTAAAAAAATATTTTACCAGAAAAAAGTTAAATCATCAACCACATTCATGAATTTGTAATCAAGAACATTGAATTTTAAACCAAGATGCTTCAATTTAGGACCAAATAAAAAATATGAATCTGTAAAAAATGCAAAAAATATCTCATTTCTGCAGTTTTCAATTAAATATTTTTAAACTTTGCTGCGAATAGAAGTTTGACCTTTAATATTTTTGTATGAGCCCAAGATGGTGACTTTGCAAAACTTTGCAAATATCAATGAGGTTTCTCATTTTTAAACACAAAGATGCAAAAATCTTTTTTAGAATTTATTCTTTGATTAGCTACCCGAGTAGAAATTTAGGCCCTACTTTGAAGCCCTAACTCCCACCTGAGTAGGCGCTGGAAGCAGTAAATTGGGTTCTAAATAAGTAGCGATCTCAATGTAATTTAGACCCTAGTTTCACGCTAAAAGTGTATTTAACTGTGTTTAACACAAATTAGAGCTTCCTTTAAAACCCAAACTGCTACATGTAGGACTTGTGGCATCAAAGCAGGTTTTCTATAATCTCACACGAATATGGATGAATAAAAATAAGATTTGTTATTTGTCAAAAAAAAAAAAATAATATTTGTGATATAAATTTTAGGGATATTCGCAGTTAATAGTACTTTTTGATTATGAAGTTGGAGCACAGGGAAATGAAAAATTCGAAAGTAGTAAGAAACGAACAAGAGATTGCACGTACGCATGCGTTAAGTATTTACCAAACGCCTAACGCCCCAACCGATTAGCGAACGAAACACGTTAGGATGTCTTCCATAAAAGTTATTAGCACTTGGCGAATTACTTCAAGGTCCAAAATCTTTTTAAATCTGAAACAATTATTTGAATAATTACTTTTCTTAAATTTACGGTGTCATTAAATATTTGAAACCATTTTTGAAGAGTTCAATATAAATTTGTTCTGTTTTTTAAAAGTACTCTTCGTTATGCGTTTTGAAAGAACTTGAAGCTACATATTTGAATTTAAATCGGTGTTATTTATTACTTAAATGTATACACTGTCAAAAATTTCGATTTCAATAACAATATCTTTTTCTCTATTTATTAAGCAAAGATTTTTAAAAAGTCGTTCAGAATCATAAATAATCCAATTACACTAAACAATATAAATATTTATTTGAAGATTCGACTTAAAATTCGGCAGAAAATAAGTTTATATTAAAAATAACAGTAGTGGTTTTATAACCAATTGTCTCGTGGTCCCAAAATTCGAGATAAGTAGTCAATTATTTTTTATGCATCTCATTCTTCAACAAATATGATGCAAAATCAAAACACTGAACATTTTCTTGTGAAAAGGAATAATTTTTCCTGCTTAATCAAGTGGTAGACACGTAAATAGTAATATTTCTATTAGAAAATATTTCAAAAACCCTCAATTGTAATTGTTTAATAATAAAAATGACCAAATCATTGACAAAGTAGTACTGTTCCTTGGAAAGAAATTTTTTTCTCTACGAAATCATGTTGCAAATAAATAAACCGTAGTACTGTAATAAAAATTTAATAACAATCTGTTAATTTAATTTTAATTATTAAATATATATTATCAAATTCTTTCATTTTTTTTAAATTTATATTATTTGTTGTTAGCGATAGAAATGTTTATAATGACTTACTAGTCGACAATATTTAGTTATTTTCCTGATGAATATTATTCTCATACAAATTTTTAGGATTTTCAGTTGAGAGAAAATATTTGTATGTGATTAAGCATTGTAAAGAAGTATTTATTTATATAATTAATGAAAATTAGGTTGAAACTTGAATGAAATATTATTGTGATTTCAGTGTGCATTCAGTCATGAAGATGACTTCTACCTGATTTTTTCATGTAGTCCGGTCACTTTGGGAATGATTATCTCGGATGAAAAAAATGGTACAAACAAACAGTAAGGTGCATGTTAATACATCTTTATTTCTGCATTGATTAAATGTTTAGGGGTTATTGTGAAAAAATCTGGCGAGGAACTGTCATCGTTTTTTTGCAAAAAAACACCGAAATCATGCACTTCAAGTAGATAGCTCAACTTTTAGAAGCTCCTGTATTGAAAAATTTACGTATAAGATTCCAAAAAAAAAATTTATTGATTCCCCAAATCCTTAAGAACTCATATATTCTTTAAAAAATACAATATGTTTATAAACATGACTATAAAGTCGTTCACCACAAAAAAAAAATTATCCTAAGCACTACTGCACCTACGATAACGAGCCAAAGCTGTTAATATTTGGAAAAAGAAAAGTATTAACGGAATATAAATTGTATAAAAAATATGTTGATAATATATGATAACTATTTTAAAGTCTGGAGTCAGGAGAAGAAAGTACAAGGGCTTTCTTTGAGTAACTGATACTGCCGCCTCTTTTCTTAGCCACTCAGCGGGGTTCTGAAAGCAGGGTCGTGCAGGGTTGGATGCAATTCTTCAGCGCCCGCTATAAACCACCAGGCCAATGTGAAATGTAGATTGCGCATATTAACCCGTAATTTAATAAAACATATAACCCAAAACAAGGTATTTTCAGAGTTTTTAAATGAGACTAATAAATATTTTAGGCTACGCGAAAATAGAAGGCCCCTTAAATTGACGACCAAAATAACCACTTTTACAGCATTTCTACATATATTTGATACAAGAATTCGTCATTTTTGGAAAATTGATTGCTTGAAAAAAATTTCCTTTACTACCCCCTCAAGCAAATCAATTGAGTTTTACCTGAAGCAAGCAATGACCCAACAAAGAAATACACAAGTGTAAACGATTAGTAACAAAAAATAATGTAACAAAAAAGTTACATTTCTAACTAAACTAATATATTTCCAAATGAAAAGATGAAATTTCTCTCAAAAAATGATAAATATTTAGCAAAAAATGTAATAAATTAATTTTCATTAAAAAAACAGAACTAATTTTCAAAAACTAAAATGAGTTTTAAATCAAAAATAGTAATGTTATATTATTCAACAAAATACATGCATCTTTAGCCGAAGCTATAATTTTGAAAGGAATTCTTAGTCTTTTAGTGTAATTTTCAACAGAATACAAAAATTTTCAATGACATTGCTGTATTTTCCTCGGAAGAAGATAAATTTTCAACCAAACATGAGATGGTCCAAATTTCAATGAAAAAAGACAATTTAGAAAAGAAACAAAATTTCAATAAAATTTTAAAATTATAAACCCCAAAAAACAGCATTTTTAACTAAAATTATGTTTGTTGAGAAAAAAAATATGTTTTAAAAAGTACTTCGACGTTCAAGTTCGTTGAAAAAAATGTATTTGTTAAGTTTAAATGGCATCAAAGCAGTTTCTAATAAGGAGCTGCAACTTTAAAGTAGGGTCTAAATTTCGATTTGGAATATTTTACGGTTTTGAAACTTTTGTTTCCAAATTTTCTCAAAAATTGTAACGGCTCAATATCAATACAAAATGCTTCAAGATAAAGTTAATTTCCATATAAAGTTTAGAACGAATATTATTGAAAAGTAAAAAAATATAACCATTTTCGGACCATTAAATGATTTCTACAGAGTTAAAATTTTGTTTTTGTCCACAACTCACTTTATAGTAAATTATTCGATTTTCTTACAATAAGATTCAGATTCAGACTTCATTGTTTGATTAGCTACCCGAGTCGAAATTTAGGCCCTACTTTGAAAGCCTAACTCCCACCTGAGTAGGCGCTGAAATGGAATGAAATGGAATGGTTGATAACTATAGAAAAATATTTTATAGCACAAATTGTTGAGTCTAGCATTTTGGATATTTTAGAAATTTCAATTTTTTTATGATTAGGCTATTTTATATTACACGTGGGTATTCTCGCTTATTGTGGAAGATTTATTAAAATGATAACTGGAAAAGTTACCTAAACAACATTTCAAAACCCTGGGGCAATGGGTAAATATTAACCAATTTGGCTAAAATTTAGAGAACATTATAACTTTTGGCATTTGCACCATAATCGATATAGTAGGAGCAAACTAATTATAATAATTCTTATCATTTCCATAAATTTATATTATTACAATTCATAACATTCTTTGGCATTAAAACAGAAGTAGATACATTGCCTCGTTTTAAAAAATTCGAATTCGTAAAAAAATACTTTTATTAATAAAAATTTTATTGCAACTTTTGCCCTTGTGTAAGAAAATTAATTTGCTTATTTCCAATATTATTTCTACCATTGAAAGGTTACACATATTGTCTAAACAGCATCCTTACTGTTTTTTAACTTCTAAATTATATATCCTTAACCTCAGTGACACAGATCATTGTTTCATCTCCTAATAATTCACTAAAAAAGTCTATCAAAGCGTCTAGGGTGGAGATCCAAGTTACAAAAATAGTCCCACCAAACTTTCAAATAATGAGAGGAGGGGGCATTAGTTTCAACCAAAAGTCATAACTGGTTAGTGTTTGATGCTGAGAAGGTCAGCAGTCTTCTTCTTCTTTATTCATAATGTGTCCACTAAGGGTTTACATGACTTCCATTCCATACCACTTACATAATAAACAGAAAGAAAATTTCTACCTTAATATTTACAA
>JAAAKG020142109.1:0-11692 GCA_010014905.2 Druon quercuslanigerum
GGTTGCTGATCAATCTCTCTAGCAATCACCCCAAGTGAAAATCCTCACAAAGTCGTCATGTGAGGTTCCCCACTTGGGTCCACTTGTTTTTTTCGTATGTGTAATAATAATAATAATAATAACTATAATTAGAAGTCCACTCGAAATTTTCAGTAGATATTAAATATAATTAGAGATTAAGCCCATTGAAGTTTTCGATTAGATTATATATATTTAATAAGTTTTAGAATTTAAACAATGTAAAGATTCATCTAAATTTAAACGAACTTTTTTGTCTTTTTTTTTCTTAAATGGATAAGTCTACACTTGATTTGAAATCAAAATAAAACCATAAGTGGTATTTTTTCTTTAGACATTTAAAAATGAAAGTAAATTTTTATTGAAAATTGATGCGATTCTTAGTACTAAACAATTAAAAATAAATAGCGTTTGAAATAAAAAAATTTATTTTTTAGTATTATTACATCTAAATTTTTCCAATGCGAACAGTTTTTAATTAAAGATTTGAAAGATATTTTTATTTAAGAAATTTAACAATATGTGACTAAAAGTATTTGTGGAAACATTTAAAATCTCCAGATACGTAAAGAAATGTAAATTCGCAAAAATATTATAATTGCGAAAGTAAGACTTTTTTAAAGCTTATCTTACTAACTAAAATTAAAAATTTCTTAAATTATAGTAATTAAATTAAATAATTGAAATAAAAATTAAATTAATTTAATTTATATCCAAGGATTAAAAATTATTTTTTCTTATTTTAATAGATTTTTACGGTTTCAAGAGATTTTAGCTAATTTATAAAAAACCTTAAGGAATACATTAAATTGTATTTCTAAGAGTTTTTACGGATTTCAATAATTTCATGGGATATGAAGGGGAAAAAATTCCATGTGTTTTAAAATTGTTATGTTATATTTAAAAATTCTAACGAATTGTGAGAACTCTAATATTTAAAAATGTGTTACTTTATAATTTTAAATAGTTTGTGTTTTTAATATTATAAAAAAAATCAGGGACGTTAATGCTCGCTTTGCACACGTGCTCTTACTGCTAATGTAAAATATGTCCGGTCCTTAAAATTGAATTATTTTTTATTTGAGTTTAAGAGCAGTAAAGAGTGGTTTCTAGTTTATATTTACAGTATTTATTATTATCAAGATAAAATAAAAAATCTTCAAAAGAAATATTTAATTATTATACTTACAAGTATCAACATTCAATTATAATTGAAAGGAATTTGTAGCAAATGAAATATTCCTAAATATGAGAACGATTTAAAACATATAAAACTTGTTTATGTAACAAGCTTATTTTTTTCGCTCTTGTTTATATCGCCTAACACATGTGTAAATAGGAGAAGAATTTTTTGGGTACTTGAAAACTTCACGGTGATCAAAATGCACTAAGGAAAAAATAGCCAAGGCCCAGAAATCAAAAATGGAAATAAAGTGAATTTTTTCAATTTTGATGTTGAACGAAATTGTCTGCATAAGGAGTCAAAATTATAATTACAGAACATTTTCAAAATTAGGTATGTAATATAATTATTTTACTTTTTTTTTTGAATTTCTATGCTCCAAAATTTCACACATGCTCGAAGGAATTGTTAAACCACAAGTGAAGAAAATAATTCTACTAAAAAAAATTCCAAACGTAGGCTGTAATTCCAGTTTTGAATCCTGGGTGTTTGCGATTGTTTTCCTAGTGCAGTTTTGTCACTGGAAAGTTTCCAAGTACCCAAAAAAAATTCTTCTCTTATTTATATAGAAGTTGGTAAATTTTTTCTCAAACAGGTGTGGATTAGATTTTTTTGAGCTCCTTTTCCGCTGTGGACACTGTAAATACTATAAATTTTACGAAAGGCAATGTTGAGTGTTTATAAATATTAATTTAATCTAAAAGATACTAAAAAAACAATTTTGTCTTATTGAAAAACGAAGAGCATGATCCATATTCCATCCTTTGAGACTATTTCGACAAAGACCGTTCTTCCACTCCAATAAAAATTCACCTCATCTCAGTATTGAATGGCATTATCTTCAATTTTAGGGGGGGCTGACACGAGTTCTAAACTTTGTATCGCGGTAGCATATAAAGCCTCAACCTCCCCTAAATCTTCCCTTCAGGTAGGACGTAATTTTCGAACAAAGAAGGGAGTTTCTTTTACTGCAACAAAGTGTGGCTCATAAGAATGGGCAGAAGTTTCATGCTTGGTTTAAAAAAATGATGACGTGTTGAGGAGACGATTCCTGGCGCAATATATATATATATATACCCCTATTTCCTTGAATTACACACGATAGGTGAATAATAAATTTTCATCGCAAGTAGCGAAGGGTTAAAAGCAAGTTTTGTCTGTCTCGCTATCATAAAATATAGCACGTTTGTTTGTGGTTTCGTAACGCATATTATGTGATGGGATAAGGAATTTAAACAAACTTAAATTGAAGCGTTAAAAATGGTACCTTATATTGTAGAATTACGTCAGAAATGTTGGGAAAATTAATATTATTTTTATTACAAAAATTTATTATTGACAAAATTATTCACGTGATATCCCTAATATTTTCTATCGCTCATTAGAAAAATTATCGACGTAAAAAGCATGTTATTGATTTTTTATAATTATTTATATATCTGAAACTGTTTTTCAAGTTTCTTGATCTGATTTGAAACGACAGTTTGAACCACAATTGAGGCCATCGAAGAACATTGAAATAGCATTTATTTGTTTTATTTTTATAATTAAGGTTTCGAAAATAATGTAAATTTGTGATAAATTCATGAATTACCAACAAAAAACTGTTAATTCGGAAATTTATGTTAAATTTTGTAATGTCTGAAAATTTTTTAAATTTAAGGAAATTCCGATTATCCAAAAACGGTCGATAATTTATGGTAAATTGTGTAAATTTATCGCTTCGAGCTGGCCCAATCTGTCAAACAATCTGTCATAACGATGCTCTAAACGCTTCGAGTTGGTTCAATCTGTCAAACAATCTATCAACGACAATTACGTCTTTTGGATAGAGGCGTAGGAAATATGTGTCATTCAACTCACATTTTGGTTCATTTGATGATAATAAAGTTGCGAAAATCTTAAATAGCCTGAAAAAAATGAAGAAGTTTATTGAGTAGAAAATTTTCAATTATAAAGGATCTTCACTTGGAAGTTATTTTAAAGTCTACACTAGCGTGGTCCAAATGTATACCTGTAAACATTGGTCTTAAGCGGGTCTCCTTATATTGTGCCCTGTAAATGTCTCAAAAAATACAAAATAGCAGTGTTATGTAATATTTCTGATTGTTTAAGCAATTTCCACTTATTTCACCCATTTTTCCCTGTTATTCGTTAAACGTTATTATTTTCTGGAATGAATGACACAATTAACGAACCTTGTGACTAATATAGTTTATTAAGATATTTTGCAATTATTTTAATCATTTTCATCTGTTTAAACTATTTTTCCTCTAAATCTTCAAAAGTTACTATTTTCTGGAATTAATGATGCAGCTAATGAATATTAGGAGTGATATTTTTTACAGTAGACATTTTGCAAATTATTTAAAGAATAATAATCATTCACTCGCGCCTTTTCATGTGTTGGGTGAAGAAAATTTTATTTTTAGCGACAACTTGGAAGGTACCAATAGTCAATAAAAATATAGAGAGTGCATCGGCTTTGTGTGTGGATATCATTGTTAGGAGTGCGACTGAAATGCGACAGGTCTTAGCGATGAGGAGAGTAATAGACTTGGAAATGATTACAGACACTAAAATATCAAAGTTAAACTACCAATCAAGGAAAGAAAAGTTAAAACGAGAACAGAAGAAAAGGAAATACAAAACGACTTTGAAGGAAGCAAGAAACTGCTTTATATAGATATGAAGGGAAGTAAAAGTACACAGTTTGGCAGCATGAGAAATAGCAAAGGTGAAATGCTATCTGATGCAGACGGGATACTAGACGTTTCGAGAGACTTTTTTTTAAATATTCAGAGATGAAGCTATAAGGCACCACAACTGCGATGTACGTTAGAAAACTGAAAAAGCCTGTGTCACTGATTATAATTTAGAACTTAGAAAACAGTAAGGATGCTGGTGTAGACAGTATTAAAACTGAAATGCTTAAATATGGTGGCAAGTACATACCTCACAAACTGTTCGAATTGATAAATTTATGTATTGGAGATGGGAAAAGTCCCAGGCAATTGAAAACACACAATTATCGTATCAATATACAGAGGTAACGGAGATAAAGCCAACTGCAATAATTACAGAGGGATCAGCTTTTTAAGTACCATATGTAAAATATATTCAAAAATACTTATAGGTCGGGTAATGAAAATAACAGAAGAGAATATATGGGAAGTCCGAAGTGGATATTTACCAGCAAGATCATGTGCGGATTAAATATTTAGCTTAAGACATCACACAAAAAAGTTTGAGGGTAGGAAAAACAGTTTTCTGTGCATTTTTTAACCTAGAAAAAGCATTTGACAAGGTAGAGGAAAGTAAACGTTGTGAAGTCCGGAAAGAATGTGAAGTCAATGAATGGTTCTTACGAGCAATAAAAACAATATATATGTATATACTGTTAGCAAAGCGAATGTAACGGTTAATGTCATAATGGCTATCTATTAAATCCATGGACAAATTTCTAAGAATGGCCCTCTTTGACGAAGAAGGTGTGGATGTCGAAATAGTAAGGGTACGTGGGTTAGCATTCGCAGATCATAAGTTCGTTACGACAGAATCAGTCGAAGACTTGCAAAGAATGTTGACAAAACTGAATACAAGCATGAAGAGCATGGGCCCCAAAATTAACGTAAACAAAACAAAAATTATGGTGTTCGAAGGAAAGAGTGAGACAAAAATATGCAAAATTGTCTTAAATGATGAGAGAATATAACATGTTTATAAGTACGGTAGCCTATTCACTATTGTCGGAAAGATAGGTGAGGAGTTAGGTAGGTGCATAAACGAGGGTATCGGTAGATGAGGAGTTCGTTAGTATGAGGGCCCATTATCAAAAGTAAAAATGTATCAAATAAAGCTAAGATTACAATATTTAATTCTATGGTTGTGCCGATTATGATATGCGGTAGCGAGACATGGACCTATCACGAAAAGGATAAGAGTAAAATTAAGGCGATTGACATGAAATTCTTGCTTATAATATGCGGGAAAACACTGCTGGACAAAGTGAGTAACGAGATAATCCTCAAAGAACGTGGTGCAAAGAGACACTAGTTGATATGTGAGAAAGAAATCGGTTAAGATGGTTTGGGCATGTTGACAGAATGAAAGATCAATGACTAACGAAACTAGTATACCAAGGCAAAGTAAATGGCAGTGTGCCCAGAGGCAGACTGCAGAAAGAATAGTTAGAACGTGTGAATGAGATCCTAGTTCGAAGAGACATATGAAGCCACAAAAACATGAGACCCTGCATGAAAAAATGCAATGATTTGCAGGAAGCTACTAATGGGGAGTGGGAACCTCACATTACGGCTTTGCCAGGCTCTTTACTTTGGGTGATTGCTAGAGAGGTTGATCAGCAAAGATAGTTTTGCGCGATTTGCAGGTGAAATAAATAGCTTGAAGATGAAAATTGTTTAAATAATTTCCAAATATCCTAAACAAAAAACTATTAATCTTATCATTCGTTAATTGTGTCATTGATTTCAGAAAATAATAAATTTCCATGATTTGCTGAAAAAAATTATACAAATAGAAATTGTTTTTAAATGTGGCGAATTCACGTGACTTCAGATATTTCAGGAGAATTCAAAAGATCTTAACCCATTAATGAGCAAATGCACATTTTTGTGCAACCATATTCAAGTACACAATTCCTTTGGAAAAAAAGTAATTTTTGACCAAAATCCTATATAGGGGGTTTTCCAGGGTGCTCTTTCAGAATCTGCAACTTATTTTGTAAAAGAAGCTCAATAACTTTTTAATTGTGATTTAAAAGAAAAAAGTCAAAATTTTGTATAATTTTTTTTAAAATCAATTTTTGTTATTCTTCCTGCATTTAGTTAATGATATTACCGCCAGAAATCGCAGTCCGAAAGTCTGACGTTTTCAAAACCCTGGTTTTGGATTTATTTTTCTCTGTTAGTTTTTCTAAAATTGCGGTTTTTGTGAAACAGCGTGATGTTAAACTTCATGTTTTTTTCTCGAAAAGTATAAACTTAACGAAAAAATGTTATAGTACAAAAATTACTTAGAATTTCTGAAAAAACGTACATGTTCCTTGAATGATTTTAAGCACTTTTTATTTTATAAAAATTTTTCGTCAAGTTCATTCTTTTTGAGACAAAAATATGAAAGTACGTTTTATGAATTATATGTGACGTGTGCCGAAGAAAGGGGGCTTACTCTAAAAAAATCGAAATCAAGGTTTTTACACCTTTCGATATTTTTTCAGTAGCTCTTTTTAATGAAACGATCAAAACAAGTTTTCCCAGCGTTATTATCGCTAATAATTGAGTTGTTAGGTACCCGAGAAGTCGGGCTTTCGCTGGAAATTTTTTTTATGGTTTCATTAAAAATAGGAACTTAAAAACTATTGAAAGGTGTAAAAACCTCGATTTCGATTTTTTTTAGAGTAAGCCCCCTTTCTTCGGCGCACGTCACATATAATTACGCAATACTTACTTTCAAATTTTTTGTATAAAAAAAATGAACTAGACGAAAAAATTTTATGAAATAAAAAGTGCTTAAAATCATTAAAGGAACACATATGATTTTTTCCAGAAGTTTCTGAGCCATTTTTTAATTTTTCAAAAATGGTCAAAATTAACAAATTCAATATTGGCCCAAATCTTTTTGAAAAAAGTGCATACGAATTCTTTGAGCAATTCTAAGCAATTTTTGTACTATAACACTTTTTTCGTTAAGTTTATACTTATCGGGAAAAAAACATGAAGTTTAACATCACGCTGTTTCACAAAAACCGCCATTTTGGAATATCTAAGAGGGAGAAAAAAGTCCAAAACCAGGGTTTTGAAAAATTCAGACATTCGAACCACGATTTCTGGTGGTAATATGCTTATTTAAATGCAGAAAGAATAACAAAAATTTATTTAAAAAATTTTGACTTTTGTCTTTAAACTCAAAAATAATAAAGTTATTGCATTTGTCTTACAAAATAAGTTGCAGAATCTGAAAGAACACTATTGAAAACCCCCTATATAAGACTTTGTTAAATAGAACTTTGTTTTTCTAAGAGAATTGTGAATGTACGTGATTTCATGTGAATTCAAATGACTTCAGATATTTCAGGAGGTTTCAAGTACCATCAAATGAATTCAGGTATTTTAAAGTAACTTCATATGAATTTATGTGACTATGTGGAATCAAATGCTTTCAGATATTTCAGTAGACTTCAGGAGATTTTACTGAAAGTGTACACCTTAATTCAAGAGTTGTAAACTTTTGGACCCTAGTCTACATTCTATAATTAAATGTGCTTACAATGCAAATCTGAAATTATTGCTATCCCCTTTCTACATCGTTCAAATTCAAAAACTCAAATAGAAATTCTTAAAATTCAGAATTCCATGAATTCCAAGCCAACCAAGTTGAAAACTCTTCGAATCGGTACGGCATCCAAATTTGAAAGCAAACAATCTTGAAAGTATATCCATCTAGTTTTCAGCATGAGTAAGCGGAGCGAAGGGTTTGAATCAAGTCGCGGGAGTCTCGAGCACTCTCGAGTACTGTGTAGCACCTATGTACGCGGTTTCGTAATAAATATATGCTGGGATAAAATAGCTGGGGGAGAGGGTCGACCTTGCCCCGTAACTGGCTGACTGCTTGTTGCCAAGCTACATTGTATATATAGTATACCGGGGCACCAATACACTGAAAAGCATCATGTGTAGTCTTCAGTGTATTTAGTATATTCTGTATACTCAATGTTCGCTCGCACATTACATTTTCAATGCGCTTGTGCCTGAATTCCACACATGTGGATGAAGAGCAAGCACATCCAAACCTATCTGAACACATTGGCGTGGCGTCGTCGAGCCATTAGCCAATACGACGTAATCGCATGCAAGTCAGTAAAGTCAGTCGACTGTTAAGCATGAGCGCATATTATTTCGATGCGTGGGCGATCGATGTCAGGATTCATTCAAATCGGGATGAGATACTTACTCATCCTGACCGAGTCCCGAGTGCCGATTTCCGATACTGAAAAAGCTGGATGGTCTTTTTCTTTATTCTTCATCAAATCTCGGGAGCTGAGCTCGATCGATCCTTCTCCCCAACAACGCGAATTCTCGCGCCTTGACATTTTGTCTCTTGCCTCGGTAGGTTTCCATTGTGAACTGAACTGCTCTACTCGGAGAACGTACACTTATCGATCCTCAGTACACTGGGTAGATGTAAACGTTTCTATTGGAAAAATGCATCGCTTCCTGCATGTGTAACTATAGAATTAGAAACTTTGTGTAGTCATCGTTGTCGAAGCGAGGAAGACAATGGCGATAGCGTTTCCATTTCCACCATTCGATGAGAATTTGGCTGGCTCATTCCAAGTTGCGTAACGAGGATTGCTTTGCTGATATACTAAATTCAAAATATCTCCATTCCTAATCATAACATAAAGTGTTTATAAATGATGACTCGCTGGGGGATTCTATTCCAGGGTCTGCGCTTTTGGTAACATTTTCTGTCGGCAGTGAGAATGCACTTCTAGCCACATCTGAAAGAGGGGCAATTTGTCTTAAGACGAGCCCCTTGTCATAGTATCAAATAAATCGGCAATAACAAGGCGGTCACCGGAAAATAGTTGGGGAATTTCTTTGAAAACCGAGAATTTTTCAGATTTGTTTTTACTGTTACAATAAATATCGTCTCGCTCTTCGACAAAAAGTATGTTTGAAATTGTGGTCAGCGTTACTCACATCTCGATTAAAATATCGCAGGTCAATTTTTGTTGCATATTTTAAAGTTATGTTTGGTTCAAAAATTAATGTTTCTTTTATACTATATATATTTAATAGTTTTAAAGCTTGTCTTCATGGATCGTTCAAATACAGAAGGTTCTTTTTTTTATTTCAGAACGAAACGTCATTTTTATATATTTAACGTAGTAATTACATAGGTAACTAAAATTTATATCATCAATTACTAATAATTGGCATAACAAAGTTATAATTTAGGGATAACCTAAAGTTTTTCGAAAATAAATTGAAAATCCGCTTTTCAAAAATTGTCAGTAAAAACTCACGTGCTATATATTTTGTCTTCAAATATCAAATTTATCCACTTCTAGTAATTTTGGGTACATAAAAGTATAATATAGAGCACTGATTGAATTACGATTTTCCATAGAAATTTAAAATATTTATTTGAGATCCTCGGTCACAAAAACACGAACATCTCCTAAACTACTATTGACAAAATGGGCTGTTTTCTTGCGGAACGTGAAAATTTATATTCTTAAATAACATTTATTGCTTCCTTGCACAGAATTTTCACTGCGGCAATCAGCGCAAAGACTATTATTATATTTTTCGTTCACAATTCGTATCTTTTGGTCGAAAATTCAACTTTTTTCTTTCTCATAATTTATGATTGAGAAAGTACTAAAATTGTCAGAAATTTGGCACCACAGTTCTTGAACGGAACTCCACGTTTCGAGACTCGCTGAATTCGAAAATCAAGTTTTTTAGATGGCGTCTGTCTGTCCGGCCGTCCGTCCGTCCGTAAACACTATAACTCTTGAAAAAATGAACGGATCTCATCGATCTTTGGTTGAAAATTCTTTGTACGGATATTTATAGTATTAAAAAAGACAAACAATTTATTGTAACGACTTTCTTCGATAAAAAGAAAATTCTCTTCAAAATTTTATAAATCAATCGACAATCAAAGTCTTAAACCAAACGACGCACGATTTGAAAAAAAAATCAAAAGAAGAAAAGCATTGCTTTTTGAAAGCCCTGCCAGATTATCATAGCAAATTTTTGGATTTTCTTGGAAAATCGAAAATTCCTATTTTTATTGCACAAAAAATAATAAAAAGTCAAAAATTCAATTTTGTGTTAAAATTATCCAGGATACAAAAACAGATAAATTAACAAAAATCGAGATCCTGAAAGAGATCTCCAAATTCGTTAATAATTACTTCTTGATATAACGCGTACTTTTTGTCATTCGTAAAAAATAATATTGAAAAAAAAAAAAAAAAAAAAAATTGTGGATAAACGACATAAGTTACGAAAAAAATGACTTAACATAAATTGTTTCCCCGAAAAAAGAAGTACAAATTTGGTTTCCTTAAAAAATAATATATATCCGTAAAAAATAGTATCAAAACCAAAATCCTATTATTAGCATAATAACTCAGCAGCGCGTGTGTCACGATGAGAATGTGTACCTCAAAGCCTACAGATCTTTAAGAAACTTAATCTTTAACTGTACTTAATTAAGTAGAAAATTTAGAATATGAAGACGCATATAAATACTGCGATCTAAAAGAGATTTTTTTGATAAAGTCTCATTCAAGCATTTCAAATGCAAAACATAAATATCCGAGCGCGAAGCGCAAGGTAACAAATTCTGGAGCGCGAAGCGCGAGATTCAATAGATGCGCGCCTAGCGCGTTAGGAGAATGGGCCCGCGAGGCGGGCAGATTTTTTGCTGAGGATTCGTCTTTTTATGTAAAAAATTAGTCCTTTTGGGTTGAAAATTTATCTTTTGTTAGATGATTCGTCTTCTATTGTGTTGAAAGTGAATTCTTTTTCATTGAAAAGTCTACTATTATATTTTTGCATTCGAATTCATCTGCTTTTGGTAAAAATTCTGTTATTTTGTTGAAAATTAAGTATTTTTATTTAAAAAGTCTGCTATTATATTTTCGGTTCAGAATTAATAGCTTTTTGTTAAAAATCCTTTTTGGTTGAAAATCTAATTATATTATTGAAACTTGAAGTATTTAACAAAAAAGTAATCTTTTTGGTTAAAAACTAACTAATTAAGTTAATGTTAAAAGAGGAGTTTCAATTTTGATAATACTGTTTCGAATAACCCGTCTTAGTAACCTAGCAATAACAGCTGCTTTTAACTACCGTGCAAAAAATTTGGATAAGATTTCATTAAAAAATTAAAACTCGAATTAATACTTTTCAATCTGTTTTTTGTATTGATCATTTTGAGAATTTCCTTTATATTTCTATCAAACTCAATATGTAATCAATTACTCATGTTTATCGGCACTTTCCCATGGTGTCCCGGTAGAAAGGCAATCAATTTCTATTAAACGTTTGGAAAGAATCGCTATTGATTTCAATCAATCAAGCAAAATAGCTAAGGTCCCAGTAATTCTTATACATTCCTATCATCTTTTGTTATACAAATTTAATCTGATCCTATCGAATTTGCTATCCAAAATTTCTATCTATTTTAATAAGCTTTTTGATATAAATCCAATTCTATGTAATATGATATTATACATTCGTATCTACTTGAATACGCTTTTTCATAATATATTATTATATTTATATTAAATATTTGTCATAAGGACAACCGCAGGATTTCGCCGGGATCGGGTGCTAATCTACACTGTTAGAAAAATCTATACGACGTTTATTACACTTGTGTGTGAAGCAAATATGCACTGCCGCTACTGAAATGTAACATACATTGGTTTAGTGAATTTAATATACA
>JAAAKG020142110.1:0-11692 GCA_010014905.2 Druon quercuslanigerum
TCCTCCCATTGCTCTGCCCTTTTTATTCTTCCTCTTTGCATTTTGAACTTGCCATTTGTAACCTCTTGGTAATCTCCTCCTTACTCTTTCCCATCCCTTTTCATCTAGCCACGTCTTCATCATTATTACAACTTCCCATTGCGTCAAATTTCTCAGAAATTCCCTATCATTTCTCTCTGATCCTGCTATATTCCAGTAACATATCCTCCATTCTTCCCTCTATTCATTTTTTGTCTCTTTTTGCCTCTTACTATTGCTTATTTTCCTATCTACCGTTCCTTCCTCTCCTGGTTTCCCTGCCCCTAATTTCTTACTAACTCTTCCCTTTCTTCATCCCAATCCCACCATACTTCGTCTATCTGCATCCTCTTATATTTAACTCATGTTCTTCTTCCTTTTTTTCTTTCCTCTTCCGCTATTTTTCTTAACTTACATTGCATCCTCCTTTGTACCTATGTCAAATCATCCTTGAATCTCTCCAAGCTCCGATATCACATCCTCTTCTTTGCCATTACTTCCCTCTTATCTTCCAATTTCTTTAGTTTTACTAGTACCATTCTCTCCCCTCTTCGTTCTTCTCTTCATATACTTTGCACTTCCTCTATCTCTACTTTTCCATCAATCCTTTTAAGTACTTCTTCCACTTCCTGCTGCATCTCCTTCCCCTCTAATCTTATACCCTTTATCACTACGTTTCTTTTTCTTTCTTCCCTGTCTTTTTTTCCATTCTTTGTTCTATTTTCCTCAGTCTTTCCTTCTTCGTATTCCCATTCAGGCTCCCACCAAGATCCTGGTTCGAGCTTTCTTTCTTTCTAATTTTACCTTGCATCTCCTCCACCTTTTTATTATTATCCTCCTGCTTCTCTAGCTTTTGCTCTACTGACTGCATCCTCTTTTCTAACTTTTCCCTTATTTCTTCCCATTTTTTCATTTCTTTCCTAAGTCCAGCCATTTCCCTCCTAATTTCTTTCCTTAAATCCTATCCATTTTTATCTTCATTTTCTTCATAAATTTCCATTACTTCCATCATGACTTCGCGAATTTCTTTTATTCGTTTCTCTTTCCTCTGTTCTTCGGATTCGTCACCGTTTTCTTCAACCCGCTTACTATTCTCATACTTCTCCACTAAACTCTGCTTTTCCGGCGGTGATCTGAGCATTTTGAGATATTTTAAGTTTGAACCTAAATCGTCCTTCTCTTCACTACTTCCCCTATCGCCTCTATTTATTTTGATAAAAGCCTCAATCGATCCTACGCTTTTTGCTCTTAATCTCTTCTTTTCAACAGTTTTTTTGTACTTCCCCCTTGCCTTTCTTTCTTTGATCTTTTTAGGTAAAAATTCAACCATTTTGTTTAACATTCTCTTTTTTCAGATTTACCATCTTAGTTAAACAAAATTTTCCTTATTAAAAATTAATCTATTTTTTTGTTAAAATATATTTTTTACCGGAAAATTCAACTATTCCAAAATTGCTTGAAATTTATGTTTTTTTTTGTGTGGAATATTACATTTTTAAACCAAAAATATAAGTATTCCGTTCTTATGAGAAAAATTAGTATTTTCAATTGAAAATTTTAATCTTTTTTTATCAAAATATTATTGTTTTTTCAAAAATTAAACTTTGTTTTAGAAAATTCTTCTTTTCGCCTGAAGCTTAAATAGTTTAGATATCATTTTTTGCAAATAAAAAAATGTTTTGATGAAATAGTTTAATTATAAACAAACACGATAACATTCAAAGCAAAAAGAATAATTTTAATACATTGCTATAAAGTAGTGAGAATTTTAATTTAAGGAAATATTTTCGTCCAATTAGATGGATTTAAAGAGTAAAAAACTCAACTGAAATTTCCGCAATCGACTTGAAAATTTATTTTTAGTCGAAAATTAAATTTTTTAATTTTTTTGGTATTTAAACGTTATTTTTTGGCTAGAAAGAAGTAAAAAGTTGATTGAGTACGGTAAGGGCACATACGTAAGTTCGAACATAAGGGAAGATTCTGGTCATCCGTGTATTTTTTTTATTTTTCAGAATTTTATTTCATAGTAAAAATAATGTGCTCCTTTCAAATTTTTCACAAAGTAAATTAGAGACGTTAAACTAATAAAAAAACTTTTTTCTTTGTTTTTTTTCGTATTTATTTACAAAATGGTGGCCTCAAAAACGTCCTCCTTTCCAGCTTTTGCACAAATATTTAGGGAATGGTTGACCTGAAATCAAAAACTTAAAAATATTTATAATCTGTATAGTTTTGACTATCGGGTGAACTACAATCAGAAAGTTTTGTTAAAAAAAACAAAATGGTGGACTTTTGAGTTTTTCGACTTCATTTTTGCAACTTAAATTGTTCATAACTTTGTTAAATAACAATATTTGTTCATGATCGTAGTTCACACGATAGATACACAATTGACGAATGATCTTCTTCATAACAATTGTTCTGAAGTATCCTCGCGTTCCTAAGGGCTGTTCTGTGTTCTTTGGATGCTTCAGAAGCTAGTAGTTCAGCTCTCTCAATGCGAAAGGTGTTGACGTCCTCAGCGTACATTAGATAGATAAAAGTTTATTTTTCAGCCTGCGGGTCTTAAAAAATTGACTTGCTTACACTTCCATTATTTACAGAATTTTCTTACATCTAACTCTTTAAAACTAACATCCCTCCACACATAATGTCTAAGCCGACCTTGCCTTCCTCGCTTCATATCGCCTCGCACGCATGTCGCTACTTTCGTGCCTCGCACGCATGACGCTATTTTCTCGCTTTGCCTTGCCTTGCCAGCCTTCACCTCTGCAGTTAATCCCTAATCCTTATCTGCTATTTACAATATGTACAATCTTCTTAAATCTACTTTCTCTTTTAAATACAATCATTTCTTCTCCATTCCTATTCCTCCTTCCTTCTCTTCCTCTTTATCTTACCCAACACCCCCTTTACCCATCCCACTGCCCTTTTATCCTCCCTTTCACGCAACAATATCTCCATGCTTATCCCGCTCCTTTCCCCCTAATCACACTCCTCCAACCGGTCTTCCACTTTTCCACCCTCCTTCCAGCACAATTCACACCTCCTCTTCTCACCAGAAAGCCAGAACCTACTATAACTTTCCATGCATGCGCATCTCATTCTCGCTACAAGTGCCTGACTTCCTTGCTCTCATTTCTCACACAAATATTGCGCTCTATCTCTTGGCATAATCCACACATAGTTCCTATTAAGCATTGACTCTCGTATTCTCTCCTCCCCTGTTTCCTTCTCTCTCTCCATGCTATTGCTTTTAACACACTTATACACCTTCCTCATCACCTTCTTGATCCATCTGCAATCCATTCGTTCTAAAATACCTCTCCATTTCTACCTCCATCCTCCCACCTCTACGTCTGTTCTCCTTCTCCCACCAACTTTCCCTAACCAGCTAACTTCCCCCATCTTCCCTTAAACGAAAAAATACAGAAATGTTTAAGAGTTGATTTAGAGTTTAGGTTCGCTTTAGGGGGACGCTGGGTTTTCGGGCAGTAAGCAGGACTTTGAAGGATAGGAAGAGAGAAGGAGTAAAAAAGCCACCCATTGGTAAAAGAATCAGTGTAGGATGGTGAGGTTTGGAGAAAGTTTCTAAAATTCTGGGCTGGATAAAGAGTGACAGGGGAGGGAGAGCTGAAGCTAACGGTCAGTTAACAAGGTAGAGCGTGTCGGTTATGCGGATTCCATAGCTTGATTTCGGAATGCGGCAGAGCGAGTTAAGTGAGCAGAGTGAAGCACATAGGGATAGTGGAAGCAAAAAGAGAGAAAGTAGTGGCGTAGACGAGGCAAGTAGTGAGGCAGAATAGAGAAGAGGATGGGAACATACGCGCGAGAGGCCCACTAATTTAGAAAGGCTTAGATCGAAAAAGATAGCAGGTGGGCGAAGATGCGGAGAGGGTCAAAAATAGGCAAAAATAGCGGAAGACTGAATGATATGAAGAGGCCAAGGGAGGACGTATAAGACAAGACAAGACAAAAGAGAAGGTACGGAATAAATTGAAAAGTATAGAGAATAGGCAGAGAGAGGATGAGGAGTTCGGGGAAAGGAAGATGAAACTTCTAAAAGAGATAGTGAGTAAATTAGAACTAAGGAATGAGCCTCAAGGAGTAGAGAAACAAAGTTTGGAAGAAATAAAAGAGTATAAGCATTAACAGCATTAATAGAATGATAGGTGGCGCTTGAGACTGATTGAGGTTGAAAGAAGAATGAAAGGGAAAGAGAGAGCGAAGAGGAAAAAGAAGCTAATATTGAATGGTTTGAAACTAGACTGAATGGGCAGAGGAAGAGATTGGGAAGCTGATAAGAGAAATCGGCGCGCAAGTTAGAGTTGAAGGGATAAGAAGACTAGAAGGGAATAAAAAGGGCAAAAAATGTATGTTTTTAGTAAATTTGGTGAGTAAACAGGACAAGTATGAAGTTATGAAGATCTAGAAGTTGTTGAAAGGAAGAAATGAGAGAATCAATTATCTGAATTAACGGGAAGGGAGAAAAAAATAGCTAATCGAGCGAAAGGCATAGACTGAGAGATTGAAAGATAATAGGATAATGATTGGCAGAGATAGGATATGGGTAAACGGAGAGATATGGATTTGGGACGATGAAGTAAAAAACTGAGAGAGGGTAGGAAACGGGTAGTGAATGAAAGGGACAAATAGGATGAAAATGTGACTGTAAGTGTTATCGAGGGTTTCTAAAACGACAAGGGGACCTAAATAAAAGGAATAAATCAAAGAAGGGAATAAGAGCGAGGAGAAAGTAATCTTCTGAAACGTCTCGGAACTAAAAAAAACAAGGAAAAAGGATTTTGGGGAGAAGTGCAGAAATAGGATGTGATAATGATTAGTGATGTCGTCCAAGACGAGAAATATCGAGTCTGGATCGCTTTCGCCTTGTTCATCTCTCACTTCCGTCTCGTTTTCGTGAGCTCATTCCTCAGTTCATCTCGTCTTATTCTTACTCGTTTTGCGGTATCCTTAGTCGTTTCTCGTCTGGGATTTTTCGAGCAATGCGACAGATGTGCGCTTGAGAAGGGGGCAGCTCGCAAGAGCATTATTTTACCACTCTGTCGTACTAATACAGAAAAATCAGAATAAAATAAAATAAAGGAAATCGCAGAGTTGTTGAAAAATCGTGAATTGCGCTTTTGTTTATTAGTCACCATAATGAGCCTATTTTTTGAAGTATTGCACATTGTTTATTTTAGTTTATATGGAAAACATTCAATTTTTTATGGATTTCCCAAAATTAAAAAAAAATAAAAGCTCTAAAAATTATGAATACTGTGTGACGTTGCAAAATTTTTGCAACTCACAAAAACCCAGTTGTTTATTTTTTTTATTCTTCTGATTATGTTTTGAAGATTTTTTTTGTACACTTTGGGGACTGCACGGCACTCTACGACTAGGGACTGTACTTATAAGGATTTTATATAATTAAGAATTGATTTTGCTGTATTTTGTTTGTTTTATTATGTAAAATTACCGATGGTCGCCGACGACGAGACGCTTCGAGAAAAATTTTGGACACACGTAACTTTATAGAACGATAGAGGATTCCGAGATGCACGACGAGGGCAAAATAGGGAGTCAGCACATTCAAATTCTCCCGCAAAATCTAGGACAGTCAACCAACGCTTTGACGAGTACGTCACCCCTCAAGAAGACTTTTGTCGAGATGCCGACTGGATTTGAGGAATATTCTAGGCCATTCCGAAAATTCCAAATTCGACTTCTCCACCTGGCGAGGAACTCTACAATGCTCCTTTTGAGAAGTTTTTATCCTTAATTCCCCAGCATGGCTAATGAAAGCTCTTTAGCCCAGGCTCGGATTATTACTATTGGGACTACTGGTACCAAAGGAGATCGTTTGCAGATGACAAGATGAATTTGGACTCCAGGCTGTCGCCAATAGGTCTTACCGGAGAGTAAGGAGGATAATTATCTACCGATTTAGTTGCTTTTGGTTGGTCCAATCAATCAATGTGGAAGATCGAATAAACTACTTGGGCAGCTAGCACCCAAAGTAGCCGTCACTGAGGTCCACAACCACAGGATGCCCGCCATCGCAGCAGCTCGGCCAATCAGCGTTCGGGCTACGAGTGGGAGAAAAGCGAGGAGAAGAACGAGCCGAGAACACGCGGAGACTCACTCTCTTTTCCGTTGGTGTTCCCGTGGTGTACACGCGCTGATTCGGAATACGTATAGTTTTTAATCTTATCCCGTGCGTCCCTAAGGAATCAATTAAACCTAATTCGAGGAGTCTGTCAGCTTAGGAGAGATCAACCAGAGAGGAATCCAGAGGGTGCTTCCACGGCTGAAATTTCCGGTAAGGTACGATGTTAAAACACTCAGTCGGCGATTTGTTCGACACGTGGTCGTCCTTTTGATAAAATGAAAATTTTGTAGTCAGAATTTCACCTTCTTTTGTTTTGTCTATTAAGTTATTGTATTTTGTAATGGTGGAATTTTTTTTTGATGGTGAATTTCTTCAGTTTAGCCTGAGTTTTAAAGAAATTTAAATGGGACGCGTTTGAAACTTTGCCCGGTGACTGGGCCTGTTGCGAAATTCAAGGTAATGTCGAGTCGATTATCATTAAATTTCTCTTTTGTTGGATTGTTAATCGACGCTGGCCATTATTACTTTTGATGTTATATTATATTATTTTATGACTGATTGTGTTATATAAAGGTGTGTTATTGATTTTATTTGTTGTATATTGCTTTGCCACATTGATTACTGTAATGATGTTGTTCTGATTTTACTTGATATTATTGTACTGATTTTGGTTCGTTACCCTTTCTGATTGTATGTATCTTACCTTTTGATTAACCATGTATGACTCCCTCTTGGGACAACTAATCCCCTCTTGAATTATGACTTCCCTTTTTATTGATGTGAAATCCCCCTTTGATTCTGCTGAATTATGACTCCCTCTTTTTCTTGATGCGAATTCCCCTTTTTGATTGTCTCATTGTGAATTATGACTTCCCTTTTTATTTATGTAAAATCCCCCTTTGATAATGCTGAATTATGACTACCCCTTTGATTTTTGTTGAATTAGGACTCCTCCTTGTATTAATTAATTATGACTCCCCCTTATGGTCGATTGTAATTATTCCCTTCTTGTGAATTATCACTACCCCTTTGATTTTTGCTGAATTATGACTCCCCCTTTTCACTGATGTGAATTGACTTTTTGATTATCTCTTTGTGAATTATGACTACCCCCTTGATTTTTGCTGAATTATGATTTCCCCTCTTCACTGATTTGAATTCCTCTTTTGATTATCTCTTTGTGAATTATAACTACCCCTTTGATGTTTGCTGAATTATGACTCCCCCTCTTTACTGATTTGAATTCCTCTTTTGATTATCTCTTTGTGAATTATGACTATCCCTTTGATTTTGGCTGAATTATGACTCCCCCTCTTTACTGATTTGAATTCCCCTTTTTACTGTCCCTTTGTGAATTATGGCTCCCCTTTTTTATCGATTGTACTTATTCCCTTTTATTCCTTTTGGCAAATTATGACTGCCCCTTCTTATTGATATGAATCCACCTTTTTGATTATCCCTTTGTTGCCTTATGACTACCCCCTTGTTTAATTCTAATCATTCCTTTTATGATTTCCCCTTGTATTAATTAATTATGACTACCTCCCCTACGATCAATTAAAATTATTACCTTTTGTAGAATTTTGACTCCCTCTCTGATTAATTATTCCTTTCAGTAAATTATGACTCCCCCCTTCTTATTGAAGTAAATCCCCATTTTTATTTTTTTTTATTATCTCTTTGTTGCATTATCGCTCCCCCTTTGATTAATTGTAATCATTTCTTTTTATTCCCTTTTGTTGAGTTGTGACTCCCCCTTCTAATCCTTCTGAACCCCCTTGTTTGAATAGCTACTACTCCCCCCTTCTGATTAATTATGACTCCCTTTTGCGAGGCTTTGACTCTCGCTCTTGATGTATGACCTCTGTGTAATTATGACTCCCTTCGTTTGATATCTACCCCTTTTTGACGAATTATACCCCTGTTTTTCCAATTGCATTTGACTCGTTTTGGTCATGCTGACCCCGTAGAGTAATTAGGTTTATTTAGAAATTAGGTAACCTCTAAGGCTAAGTCAAGATGTATTAGGGAGAAAATTTAGTAGGGTTTGTAGATTAATTTTAGAACAGTCCCGTGGAGAAAGCCAACGGAAGAGCCTAATCTTATATGGATTAGTTAGTGTAGGTTAAATATTTTAATGTAGGTAATTCCTCGTATAGTTTAGGAGCGCGTATCCTTGTAAATGAAAATGTTTAGTTCAGAATAGGAACGTCGTTTAGTTTTAGGATAGTAGATGTTACTAAGACACACCGATTGTAATAAACAGCAATAAATTGATTGTCAATTTTTTATGTTAATAATTGGCTGCTTAAATCTGTTTGAAGGTAGGGATTTCTTTACTTTGGCGATCGACCACCCCCTCTACCATTATTCAGATTAAAGGGGCTGGGCTAGCAATCTTCCGTCCCGGTATACTGTTTCTTACGATTATTTAGATTTAGGGTTGAGCCTCTTAGTATTTTGCTGATGATTGAATTTAAGAGTTTTCGTTTTGAGATTAAGACCTCGTAAGTGCAGTACCGAAGGTAGGTGTTGATTTTATTTAATTGAATAAAATAGCATTTCTCACAACTGTTCTTTAACATAGAAAAACCTTTTTGTGTTGAGAATGCAATTCCAAAAAGATGGAAACTATCAGATCCTTCAGAATAACGAATCTGATCTTCTCCGAATTTTTTTTCTATCTCGCGCTGTTATGCTGAGAATCGGATTTTTGTTTTCATATTATTTTTTATGGATAAATCAAAATATCCTACAAGTCTTCTTTCAGATTTTTTTTACGTATCTCGTATCTTTTTGGCGTAGTATTAAAATTTTCGATTTTCAGCATATTACTTACGACAAATAAAAACAAAATTACAAATCCTATTTGAAAAGTGTAGAAGACATTTTGTAGGATTTTTAAAAAGCTCTAATTTCTCTTGGAGATTTTTTCTCGTAGTTTGCGTCATTTAGCCATTCTTATACTTTCTCAATCATAAATTATGAGAATGTAATAAATGATTACAAATTTTTATCTCTTTTTTTGGGTGAATAACTTTTTCTATCAATTTGTTTTCGTGCATTTTGTCGTTTTTCCACAAATTTTTCATTTTTATTAATAATGCCATTTTTATGATTAAAACTATGTGTGCTATCAAAAAGTGATTTATAACAAATTTTGAGCTCTTTTTTATGCAAAAATTTTTTTTTTATCTTTTTTTTTTGTAAATTCTGTCGTTTTTCACAAATATTTATTTTTTTATTTTCAATGTTATTTTTCACAAATAAAACAAAAAGTACGCGTCCTGTCAAGAAGTGATTAATAATGAATTTCTAGATATTTGTTGGTTGTTATCATTATTTTAAAGTGCTATCAAAAAGTAATGTTTTTCTTTTCTTAAATTTTTTTTATATCGTACGTTCTTTGGCTTAAAATTTTGATTTTCAAATGATTAACAATTTTTTGAAAATGCTATAACTTTAAGAATATACTTTTTATCAAAAATAGTCATATAGATAGATTGTTTGTCTTTCCTAATAATATAAATATCCGCAAATAGAATTTTAAAATTCAGAAAAAAATGGTCTCAAAAATATTCAAAACGCGTTCACTTTTTGAATTTTTATCGAAAATAACTGGTAAATGAATTTGTCCTTTCTTTTAGGACCTTAAAAAAGTGTGCTAATGATTGACTTAATCCGTTAATTTTTTGGAGACTTATCGTGTTTACATCGTAAAAATTATATTTTCCGATTCAGGTTGTCTCGAATCATGGAGCCTTAGAAAAACTGCGATGTAAAATTTCCGACAATTCTAATACTTTCTCAATCATAAATGATGACAATGTAAAACGTGAATGTAAAAAGTTTTTCTAGAATGAAATAAATTAGTTATAGAGCTCCTAGACATTTTTTATTGAGGCTTTTATAAAAAATTTAATTTCCCCTTTAAAAATTTTAATAAAATAATCTGAAAAAATGTGGAAATGAGGTATTTTAAAAGCTAAAGTTCATAATTATATTATAAATATTATATTATGTAGATTTTTTTGACGATGCAAAACATGATTATTAATCTACAGGCTACATATTTCCTTTCCGATGTACATCCATTTATGTTCCAATTTTTATGAATAAAAAATATTGTTTTTCATATAAAAAGTATTGGGATAAACCAAATAATCCGAAAATATATCATTAAAAAAATCTACTGGCCTCTACGCCTCCAGAACAAAATGGTCTGTAGCGAAGTGTAGTTTTTCCTGAGCTAAGTTACTTAGTACTTATTATATATTAAAATTATAGGCCGAAAAATTTTAACATTCTCCTTTTAAGCATAAAACCTTACATTAGTGTTAAATTTTTTAAACTCCAAAGGACTTAAAAATATGCATATCTTTTCAACTTTCTTTTTATATACATGATACTGTTATAAACAGCAGAATAAATGTTCAATAATAACAACATAACATACTAATACAGTGAAGTTAAATCTTTGAAAAAATTAAAACATAGTCGTGTTTGATATCAAATTAATTAGAAATGTGTAAATAAATATATAATGTAATCATATTTTGTCTTAAGTATACATCAAAGAACGCTTATTAACATTTGCCCTTTAGCGTAGCAAGCGAAAGCACCGCACGCTCTTTCGAGTTGTTCTCTACGCTAAGGCACATGTGTCGCATTCTTTAGAAAAACCCAGGCGAGAAACGAGAAAGGACTCCAGGAGACGAGTAAGGATGAGACAGGGCCAAACGAGATGAGAAATACCGAGACAAGCAGGTATATCTCTTCCCGTATCGTCTCGTTTCTCAGGACATTTCTCAAAATTTTAATCTAAAAAGGATGAATTTTTAACCAAATAGTTTAATTACGTACAAAGGGCAGCACGAGACTAGTGAGCATGAGACAGGGTGAAAAGAGGTGAAAAACGCTGAGACAAGCAGGTATATCTCTTCCCGTCTCGTCACGTTTCTCGGGACATTTTTCGAAATTTTAATCTAAAAAGGATGAATTTTTAACAAAATAGTTTAATTACGTACAAAGGGCAGCACGAGACGAGTGAGCATGAGACAGGGCGAAAAGAGGTGAAAAACGCTGAGACAAGCAGGTATATCTCCTCTTGTCGCGTTTCTCGCGACATGTTTTTAAATTATAATCAAATATTTAACCAGATAGTTTAATACTGTACAAAGCACACCACGAGACGAGTAAGAATACCCATAATATGTTTTTTTTTGTCGATTTTACAATGCTTCCGTTCCTTTTCCCGACATGTATTATAACGGAATCCTAACCTTTCGATCCTGCCAGTCCATTCCGACCCTTTGTTTCTACCTTTCTGACTTTCCTTCCCCCGGTCTTTTTCCTCCCTCCTAGCCTTTTTTTTTGGTCCCGGTTTCTTGTTCTCGCCACCACTCTTCCTCCAGGTGTCCCATACCGACAGACATTCCCCCATGTAAGCATTATTTTCCGTTATTAATTTAGGCTACTCCATTCTACCACTGTTATATTGACCCCTCCCCCCTTCTTTTTATGGTATTCCGGTAACTTATTACACCTTAATTTGGT
>JAAAKG020142111.1:0-11691 GCA_010014905.2 Druon quercuslanigerum
ATTCCCGAATTTAAACGTGAACAAATGAATTTTTAATAAATATTATTTATTGATTGAAAATACAATAATTAAATATTCTAATCAAATATTAAAAAAAAATTTTTTGAATTGGACGGAAAAATAATTATATAAAAATACTATTAAAAAATAAATTAAAAAACACGTGCGCTGTGAGAGAAAAAAATTTTCTACCTAATTTTTCTTTGAACCTATGTACATAAAAACACTTTTTAAACAAATTTTGCAGGATTCAATTCAGCACCTTTTTATAACTTTTTTCGTATTAGAAAAAATTACTATGCAAATTTTCAAACAACATTTTTCATCCAGAAATATACAGAGTTTTTAATCATTGTTATTTTAAATTCAAACAATAGTTTTTTTAAACTTTAAACTTTTATTTTATTTTATTTAATTTTAATTTTAATTTTATTTTTGGTAAATTTTTCAATTCGAGAGTTTTATATTTCGGCAATTTTATAATTTCGGGAATTTTATTTAAGTTTAATTTTAATTTTCGGGATTTTTCAGTCGCGTTTTCGGAAAAATAAAATTCCCGTCACTGTAAAAATTCCCGAAATTATAACATTGTCGAAATATAAAAGTTCCGAATTGGAAAATTGTCAACAATTTTAAATATTTCCGAATTTGAGAATTCCCGACAGAAAATTTCCGAATTATAAAATATTCGGACTACACAACTCCCTAATTTTAACAATAAAAAAATTTCTGTTAACATATATTTTAAAAATTAAATAATAAAATATTTGTATCAAAGAAAAAACTTGTTTAGTGTTTAAAGTTTTTATAAATTATTGTTTGAATTTAAAATAACGATAATTGAACATACATATTTTTGGATAACAATTTTGTTTAAACATGTGCATTGTATTTGCAAGAGTTAATTTATTTAAAAAATGACGTCCAACATTCAAAAATAAACAAAAACATGTTCCTCTTTGTATATTAATCAAAAATCCCATTTGTAAAGGCCGTAAGGGAATGAGCATGCATAGTTGCTGCCCCCGCTAAGAGATATATTTAAGATTTTTACTATAAGTTGATGATATCAGTGATACTAGGTGAAATGTACCAAAATACTACACCTGAATAATATTTTTTGTAAAAGTTATGGATGTAAGAAATATAAATGGAAAATCTTTTTTTTCTTTTTATATTTTCTTCTTCATATTACATAAGCTCCAATCTATGGTATGAATCTATTATATCAAATTATATTACATTATATTATATTATTTATTATATATATATATATATATATATATATATATATATTAATCACCAATTTCGATTTGTAAATGTTCAATTCAAAAGAAATTAGACTTTTAAATGCTTTAAATGTATCAGCGGGGTTCGTGGGGTTTGGCTGGGAGAGAAGAGTGCGGGGTAGCCTGAATACTTTAAGGACCCTATAAGGAAGGACGCGCCAATGTTCCCCACCCCGACCCCTTCTCCATGACAGTTCTCCCGAAAAAACGTAATATCCGGGCGCGCACGATTCAAACGACGTAAAATACGAAGCGGTAATGGAATACGTTGCAAAATTATTACGATAAGTGAAAATTCACTGCTATTGAGTATTTTATGTATGTTTTAATATAGTTATTTTTATATTCTTCGTAGTTGATGTTGTGATTGGCTTTAGGATCCAGAAATAAGAAATGCTTGATTTGTCAAACAGACGTTTCGACGCAGGTGGGAGTCCTCATCAGTGTTTTATTCTTGTGTAAGATGGAGAGTTACATTTGATTAAATATTGTCTCTTCTTCACTATCACTCAAAAGTTGTTCATTTGTGGAAAGTCTATTTGAGACTGAATTAAATTAGTTTTAAGAACGTAGAGCTTTATATGTCATTTTGAATATTTATTCTCTCATTGATGTATACTATAGTGTAAAATAAATATACAAAAGTTTGCAAAATATCATAGTATATACTTATAATGCAATAATTATTCATTTATTATATACAATTTTTCAAAGAAATTATGAATTACTTGGTGAAACTGACGATATAAAACTGACATTTCAAATGCCTACAATGTACAATTACTTGTAAATAATTTGTGGTTCGTGGTGATCGATTCCTAATTAATTTAATAATAATAATAATAATAATAATAGTTATAATAATAATATAAAAATCTGTATATATACTAAATCTAATATTAGTAAAAAATATAACCAAGTAAATTGATGTACAAATTTATATAATACACGTGACTACAAATGCCGCCGGAAACAGACTGATTATAACAATCCATTAAATGTGTAAAAATCACATGTAAAAAAGTTGATTAATACATGAAATAAGATATAAGATGTGACATGCAAATAATATACCTATTAAAACGAAAAGCAAAAATAATAAAACTAATATAAAAATTGATCTAAATATTTCATAAAATAATTTAAATTCCGCTATGTATCATGTCAGTGCTTATATCGTAATATTTCATTTAAACTCTTCAGCTATGGTTTTAACCAAACTTTTCCGTACGGTTTGGATAAGCTGTGCTTGAGCTGCAGCTTCCTTAAAAAAAAAAGAAACTTAATAACCTTAAACAGCTGATCACAGAAGACTGTTTACATCTATATACTATATCGCGTATACTCAAAACGTAGGTGTCCGAATTACTATGTGCACATTATAGAGCGGAAGTGAGAACTGTTTGTCGGCAGCCAATACTTTAGACTGGCGCGCCTCCTATAATCTTCGCGGGTAACTAGACCAGCATCGCATCTACTATAATAATATCTTTCGTTAAAGATAACCTATGTTGGTACTCCCTTTGCCTAGGGGGTTATTTTGGTCTGCATGCAGAGAGAGAGAGAGAGAGAGAGAGACAGGCGTGAAAGTTAAATTTTCTAACCTTGTATTTTATCAAATTTTCAGGTTCTTTTTACACCCCCAATTAGGACTGAATGGATTCCAGTAGTCACAAAATAATATTTCAGATAATATAATTTTATTTGTAAAATTCCTATAAATTAATGAAGAACTATTTCTTTGTGTTTTTTTAAACCCCTTTCTTATTATTTTCAGATTGTCAACCCTGTTTCCGGCTTCTACATAGAAACTTAGCTGAGAAACTTTAATTTCATTATTATTTTTTGTTTGCTTTATAAAACATTTAAAATTAATAATTCCTTTCCATTTGACTTACTTTTTTCAGAAAAATTAAAATTTTGCTTATCAAAAATTAACACAGAAGTGCCTTGTTTCTTATTCTTAACCTAAAAGTTATCTTAGTCATTTATAATTAAATAATTATTTGCATTATTAGTTATTTACAAATTTTATTACTTTTCATAAGGTTTAAGGTTAATCTTATTATATTTAAAAATATTTATATTTTAAAAAGGGGTCAAATTGATTTACTTCAGGTATCTCTTTTCTTTATTGTTTTCTTTTAATTCCCGTTCGAGGGTTTTATTAAGTTTTTTTTTTCAATTGTACTCCCTTTAGCGTTGAAGAGGATAAGCTACTAGCTGAAGCTTATCTAGATTAAGATTTTGACTTTATTCGTTTTTTCATCCCTAATTTGAGCATTCGCTTCTCCAATAAATTTTTCGATCACATATTGCCTTCAAAAAAAGGATCAAATTTCTTATCATTTCTAAACTCTACCTTTAGAGCTAATTGCTCCCTAACACGGCAACTTTGAGGATGTGATGTGCGATCACCTAATTTGTGAAATAAATCTTGGAGGTACTTTCCATACGTAATCTCGAATAGATCTGTAGGAAAACTTTTTGGAATATTGGCGTCCCAACCAAATACTAAGGAATATGGCGTAAAACATGTAGCTTCGAGCACCTGAGTATTATATGAGAAAATAGCGTAACGGAGCTACTCATTCCAGTTTTGTGCATTTCCAAACTGTCTCAAATATTCTACAAGCGTCTGATGGTTTCTTTCCAGAGAGCACAACGTTTGTGGACGATAAGCCGTGGATTGGATTTTTTCAATATTGAAAATTTTACAGAAGGTTTATAAAACTTTGCTAGTGAAATTTTTGCCTTGATCAGAATGAATTACTTCTGGACATCCATATCGAGAAATAAATTGTTCGGCAATTTCATGCGCAATAGTAACAGAACCAATTTTAGCTAATGGAATTGCATCGGCGTACTTTGAAAAATTACACTGAATTGTCAAAATACGGTTATGACCTCGCGGAGTTGTGGGAAGAGGTCCTACCGTATATACTTGAATTTTATCGAATGGTTCTTTGGGCGTGTCCGTGATGATCATTGACTGCCGAGTTCGAGTTCTGATTAATTTATTACGTTGATAGTTTTTACAAAACCAATTTTCTGAATATCAGTTTTCATGCCAGGCCAAAAATAATTGGGCCTAATTCGCCAATACGTCTTTGAGGCCCCTTTATGACCTCCAGTTAGGGATTCATGAGCTTCCTGTAATATTTTCTGTCTTTCCTCAGAAGATGGAAATCTGATTTCTCTTAAACAAAGCTTTATTACCAAACCGGTTCCGAGAAAATGCTGTCGAAAGATTTTCTCAATTGATGACCAGGATATTTAATCCAAGTTGTTTCCCCTTTTTGAAACTTTGACTGTCTGGACTTTAAGAGCTTCCATTGCCTTCTGAAGAGCCAGCAAAGCTCCAGAAATAACGTAAAGATAAGCCTTATCTTCAAATCGAGCCTTTACAATTACATGGAATATGTAACGATTGTTTTGAGTAAACACAATTACCTGTCCGGCCTGGAGATTTTCATTTTGTAAACTTTGAACATTAACTAAGTTGTTTTGCATTAACTCCTTGCTTATTTCTTATTCCAGATTTCCATACGCGGAAATGAAACGAAGCACGTGACCGTTGCCCATAGTAATCTTGTCCTTACTATAGATCACGTAAACATCTGTGACTGTCAAAACATTGCTGGTGTTGTCATGTCCAATGCACCCGGACGCGTAATGCTTGTACCTTACAGAGTTAAGATCCGGGCTCCTAAATGGTTCTACAATACAAGCCTTATCCACCTACTGGAGAGTCCCTTGGCCTACGACGGACTTCGTCCCAATATTCGAGAAAGCCCGCTTGCCTAAGGCAGGCATTGTACATGAACAGTGAATCCAGGAACTCCTCTCACCTAGTGTGTTATCTGAGGAGCACCCAGATTCGAGGTCCGAATCAATTCCCGATTCACCAGAACAATCTGTAAACGCGGTGTACAGATATTCACCGTTCTGAGCCTGTGAGATCCCGTTATTTACGAACACATGTATTGTCTGCCTATCGGGATAATTGGTTTCATCTTCTTGGGCAGGGGATATGCCGATGAAACCCCAGTCGTTCACTACCGTGGTTCCGCCAGCCAACTTAAAACTTGTCTAACTCAAGAAGACGTAGAGTCAACTCTACATGTTTGTGCGACGAATTTATTACAAAAATCGTAACTGAATTTGCGACATTTGACACAAAAACTTCGGCAGCATATATGTCAGGCCCATATTGAATCCTCTTAATATATCCCTCCTTCAACTTAGAAACTTTTATGGAAAAAGTTACTATTTTCTTAGTTTAAGCTTCTAATTTTATATTAGTATGTTTAACAAATGGAAGACCCTCATCTCCTAATTGCATATAAAATCCTAAACGAAATTCAATATTGCCTCATGTTGCTTCAAAAAGGGAACACCTAAAAGCCCATTTTGCAGAATAGGAAAATTCATTGATACCGCTTGAAAAGGTGTAAGGATCCCTTTTACAAACATTTTTACTTCGCCCGCTGTTGGAATCATATCAAGACCAATTCGTAGAAGATTGTAAATGATTTTCGAATTACAACTTACTCGCGCACCTAAAGCATTTATTTTGACCAAATTCACACTTGAACCTGTATCTGCGAAAGCCTGAATCTCACCATTTTAAGGAGAAAATTTTTTGAAGTTTACACAGGGAAATTTTTCTCCTGAATTGTGAAGATTTAGAACGACTTTGTTAGGGGCTTCTTCTGATTTTGGCTCGCAACTACCCCCGTTTGTTGGCCCATATTCTCGTTTAAAAATTGGACCTATTTTCATTCTTAGGACAATCTCGCTTACGATGTCCGTATTCCTGACACTTATAGCACTGAATGGAATTTAAATAATGATCCTGACCTTTATCATTATTATTATTATCGGTTTTTAAATGAGCCACGTATTTCCTAGGAGCTTGCCTTCTATCATATAAAGACGTAGTCGTTTCCTGCTTTCCGACAACTGACTTATGTCTGAGTTTTGGCGAGTATATTCTTTGAAGTGTTTCTAACAATTCTTCCAAACAGAGACCTACTTTATCTTTATATGTTTACGAGCTGCTCCCTTAATTCGCGTTTTAATAAGCATTACTAAATAACTCATTTTATGACCTTCTATGAAGTTGACCGCAGTCTTACAATGTTCAACGAACATAGTGACTGATTAAATTCAGGAACTATGTCATGAGCAATTTTTATTCCTTCACCTATTTTCGGTCGTTTAATAGGAACCTCCTCAATTTCTTTTGTAAAAATTGGGGCCGTTCGTTCAGTTACTTCGCATCTCGGCAATTAGCAGCCCTATTGTTAATTTCAACAAGCGAGGAAATGGATTCAATAATACTGCCGGTTTCACGGACTAAATTTTCATTATTCGACGTTGATTCCACCGGATTTGACAAATTTCTACTTTTTGTTACGTTTCTAGTAACCCGTTTTGAAATTGCTTTATTCGTTAGAGCAATATCCCTTACCTTGGGAGTTTGACGTTGGTTCTGGCCGTTCAGTAATATTCCAAAATAGTCACTTTCACTTTAGATACTAGTTTCACAGAAGTCTGGTCCAGCGAAGTCTGAAGTTCCTGGAATTTGATGAAGGTCCTTGAATTTGATGAAGTTCTCATTAGCTCTATAGAGTTCCTCTGGTTCTTCCTAAGTCCCTCGGTGCCGTAATCCTCTTCCGTACCAGGACGATCCAACGTTGCTGTAACCCTCTTCCATTCTGGGCCAGTAGTCTAGTCCTGGTAATCTTCCTTCGATCCACGTAAAACACTGGTAGAAGGTAACGGCTTTTCTCAAAACGTTAATGTAAGCACTTTTAAAGTTTATTTAATGTCATTGTTTATTCCAAAGTTTGGTCTTTAATTTACTTGCAGTTGTTCGTTTTTGTCTTTGCGCTTCTCATCACGAAGAGTTTTCAAATTTAAAACATTATCGCTCCACTCTATCGATAATTCAGTCTTGAGCGGTAATTGAGTTATATTATAAGTATCGTCGTTGTAGTCGTTAGCTGATTCGTTAAAAGAGAGTTCGGAATCCTGCCGTGGAAACCAATGCCGCAAAACTAGGTCACATTTGAAATAATAACACTAATTTTTAGGCTCACTGGATCACAAGATTTATTCAACCGTTAATGTTTCAATTGTTCACATATGCTTTAATTAATCACAAAACACGTCGCGTTACAAGCTTGTCGTTATTTTAGTCTTTATTTATTAAACATAATCGCCGAATTTTCTAATTACTAAATTACATAACTGAGAGTCGCACATTCAAAGTCGCGTTATCGGATTTAGAGGTAATCAATCTACCCAATTTTTAGCTGTGCAGGCTTTTTTATAACCTTGTAATGAGAGGAGATTTATTCCCACTTCTCGGCTAAGAACCAATTATATTGCTGTCGTCATTAAAATTTTCTTACAAACTAACCAATAGTAAAGTAGGTCACTTCGCTGCGACTACAGGTTATGAGTCACTCTATGATTGACATGTGTAAATATGAAAAGGTATAACAAAGTTCAAAGTCCATTTTACATCCCGTCTGATTGGCGCCACACGCTCATTGATGATAAATTTTTTAGACCTATGACTCACTATGTATCTAAACACTTCATTTCAAGACGCATTTTATTATGTACTGTGTAGTAGTCGAAACGAACTCAACCTAACTTGAGAACAGAGCGAGAGCATCGCATTACGTATTATCATCCTATGTATCTTTTCATGTTTTCGTATCTGAGAGTTACTTAAAATTGTATTGAGTCTAGAGTTTCTTCCCGCGTTCCCTAGAGTGCGCTGATGTGCATTTAATTTTCATATTCAAAAATGTTATCGATTTTAGAATATATTAAAAAATTGAGTCTTCACAAAAATTATTTTCTTTACGGTGAAAATAATTAACCATTTTTCACGAAGTAATAATAAGGAGTAGAAAATCCGTAAGTGGGGGTAGGACAAAAACACCTCCAAGAATTATGACGAAGCGTAAGAACGTTTCTAATTTTTTGTCATGCGCGTTGATGTTTTCGTGTCACGTGATATTCCCCCTCTATGCGATATATTAAAACGCGCGGATCAAAATTCAAACGTCTGCTAGACTATATCGACAACGCGCATGACAAAAATTTAGAAACTTTCTTACGCTTTGTAAACTGGTCATAATTCTTGGAGGTGTTTTTGTCTCACCTCTGCCGGCCAAACGCATAGGAAGATACCACTCCTTACTATTACTTCGTGCCATTTTTATATTTCAAACTAAACTTGAAAAATAAATGAATTTTCGTTTTGTTTGTAACGACCCTAACCCTAATTATACAATTTTAAAATTCTGAAACCGCCAGATATGAAAATTTTCCAGAAAATAATAGAAACTGTAGTTTATATATTTTTAGCCACTTACATAAGCTGACAATCAGAAATATATTACACATTCATAGCTTGGAAACTCTCTAAATTAAAAAGATAAAACTCAATAAGCTTTCATATTAACATTTTTTATATTAACTGTTTGAAATATTGTGCTTTTCTAATTGCTAGTATGAACAGTAGGACGGAGTGAAAATGATCAAATTAGTCGAATCGTTTAAGCTGAGCGAAAAATATTTGTGGATTGGCATTAGAAGAAAGCAAAAACAAATACATTTTGAAATCGGTTAATATCTTGCGTTCCCTTTTTTGATTTGAAAATTCCAAAAAACTTCCCTATTGCTTCGAAAGTTATGGCAAATTTTTTTGATATACAGTTTTTGCTAGTGAATCATAATAAAAAATTATAAATTAAAAAAAAATTTTTGAGTCCTATGCAAACATTTAAAAAAAACTTGAACATGTCAAACCTGAAATTTCTTCAGCTTTAATGAAAGAAACTTACAATAATTTTGTTTTTTCGAAAAAAATTTTTCAGTGATGTTCCCAACGTTCAAAAATGGCTAATTTTACATTTTTTTTAAAGCTATTACGGAAAAACGATAATTTGTAGGAAAAGGCTATTGGAACAATTTTATATGCATACACCCCCCCCTATGGTGGGGGTAGGGGGGGTGATAATACATGGGGGACATTTGTCAATGGTATCCCATTTTTCAGCGAATAGGTAGTAAAGAGAGTTCCGGAAAGAATTTTTTAGATATATTTAGGGGCATATTTTTATTTGCATATATGGGGATACAAAATCTGCTTGCCCCCCCCCACCATCTCAATAAATCTAAACAATTATTTCCTTAACTCTTTACTAACTATTCGCTGAAAAAACGGAATACCATTGACAAATGTCCCCCCATGCATTAACATACCCGCCATACGGGGGGGGGGGGTATGTATATTAAATGATTGCATCATATTAGTCCTACAAAAATATCGTTTTGCCTTAATAGCACCATAACTTTTTCGCCTGAAAGCTTGGTAATAGCAAATTGTCAAAAAAGTCAAAAATACGTAAAATGACCAATTTTGGACGCAAGACACATCACCAAACCAATTTTTTCCAAAAAAACAAAATTACAGTATGTTTCTTTCATTGAAGCTAAAGAAATTTCAGGTTCGACATATTCAACTTTTTTTAAATGTTTGCATAGGAATAAATCCAACACTGTTAGAAAAATCTGTACGAGGTTTAATACACATTTAATATACATTGGTATTAACTTTAATATACATGTCGGTAATGCACTGTACGTAAAAACTCAAAGTGCTTTCATTTCTTCAAATCTTGTCAAATATTCGCAAATGAAGTAATAATCTAACATTCGTCGACTCAATTATTATTTATAACTAATGAGCAATGTACAGGTGGAACTTTTTCCAAAATTCGCTCTGAATGGTAGAAATTTAACGTGGGTACAGTCGATCGTAGGTTAGGTCCATTATTTACTCGCTTAATTGAACTTTTAGATTTGAAATCAAATTTCATTTTTTCATAAAAAAATTTGTCATAATTTTCGAAGTAATAGGGAAATTTTTTGGAATTTTTAAATTAAAAAAAATCAGAAGAATATTAACCGATTTCAAATTTTCTTTTTTTTAATATTTCGGATGCCAACCCACAAATATTTTCTTCTTAGCTCAAACAATTCGACTAATTTAATCTTTGTCACTCCACCCTAATGACCATGTTGAACAGTGAGGAATGCAACAAGTTTAAAAATATGTACGATCTGCACAAATCTTCATTATATAATGTAAATGTATTATTATTATTAGTATTATTCTTAATGCAGTGTTTCTCACGTCGTTTTGATGTTATCTGATTATAAAAATTCTTTTTTGATACATATTTAAAACTTTCATAACGAGTTGTCCTAATTAATCCCATATAAATCTCTAAGCAGCAGGAAAAAGTTACTATCAGAACTGTCTCAGGATTTATGAATTATCATTAAGCTTGGTGATAATTCTCATCATGATTGATCATTATATATTTGTTACTATTTTTTTACATTTAGCTAATAATAAAATTTAAGTAGTTTTCTAAATTACTTAAAAATGATAGAATTATTTAAAAAATTTAATTTGTGCTCTAGATTCGCTGAAACCAGATTAGGCATTCAAAGAAATATTTATTCGATTTAATGAGTTCGATTCTTTGAATTAATCAGGATGCGCAAGAACCAATAAATATGTCCATACTTGAACAAAGTCTTTAGGGTTATATAAATCAAATAAATAATGATTTGACTTAAAAGAATATTATTCAAATTACAAACATATTTATATAATAGAAAGTGTTGGTGCATTTATACCAATGAAGCATTTCTTTAGATTGTAAATAAATATTTCTTCCAATCAAATAAATGTTTTATTTCGATGAATGGATATTCATTTGACTGAAATAAATACGTATTTTATTCGAAAAAACCATGTTATGAGCCTATTACGCTCCGAAAAAGTTATTACCAATCACAACCTAAACAGATGACTCCCATTTCAATCGTGTATTTTCATCTAAAACAAGAGAATCTGTCAACACTTCAATCAACTACAACTAAAGTCGGGGGCGGTCAACGCAATGGGAATGAAACGGTGATGGATACCGAGAGTTAGCGCCGCGTACAACTGGTCTGTGAACTAGATCGTATGTGCATGTGTTAGTGCATGTATATGTACTTCTTTTTATGAATGGCCCTAATTTTATTATAATCTAAGGAAAATTAAAGTTAGTGCAAAATTTGAAGAATATGAGGCAAAAGAGGAAAAAGTAACATTTTTTAATGTCTTTTAAATCAAATTTTCATAATTTTGCACTAATTCTTTCGTATGGCAATATGTGAATAATGAAAATCTGCAAATTTTTTGAAAGAGTACTGTAGATGTTTATTGGCAAATCTCTATAATTTATAAAAATTAATTATAAAATTTATAAAAATTAATAAACGTAGAACGAGTTTTTATCGAAGAAAGAAACTC
>JAAAKG020142112.1:0-11691 GCA_010014905.2 Druon quercuslanigerum
TTTGAATGGCCAAAAAAATTATCTCCAACAAATTTGAGCGAAATTGTGCGACAGTAACATGTGGCCCAAAGCACTCAAAGTTTCTCATGCAATTAACATGGGGAAAAGTCCTGTAAAATTAATAACTCAGTCAATTTTTTTATATTCAACGAAAACGTTTGGCTCTGTACAATCATAATCTTCAGACTATGTTAAAAAAATATACCTAGACGATTTTTTTTTTGCATTTACAAAATGGCAGATCCTTAAGTTTTAATCAAAATTACAATTTGCACAATTGATAACAAAATCTTGTCGTATTCTTTCAAAAATTAAAGAAAGCCACCCAAATTTTCTTTTCAAACTCATTATTTCTTTGTTTTTTTGTGACAACTTTTCAGGGATCAATTAAAAGGCTACATTATCAAAAACTCGCATTTTCTCTGCTTTTGGCTCAAAGATCTTTAAATTAAATTAAATTTTAAAGAAAAATTAATTGTGTTGTTACATAATATATGGTTGCAAGTAGATCTCGACATTTTTACTAATGTAAAAGCGCCTCATTACAATTTTCAAAAAGTTACATAATTTTTACAAATGTAAACAAAATATGAAATACATTTTCAAAAAGAATTAAGTGATTCTTAGAACTTAATTTTTTTAAAGTTTTAATGGTTGGTCAAAAGTTTACAAATTTCATTTTAAAAAAAATTCCGAGTTTACTGTAGCTTTACGAACTTTTCAACCAAATTATTTTGAGAATTATTAAATCCTGTCTGAAAATGTATTTTACATTTTCCTTAAATTTGTATAAGTTATGTAACTTTTAAAAATAGTAATGTCACGCTATTTTCACTTTAGTGAAAACTTCGAGACCAACTTTCAAACATACACTTTGTAACAATAAAATTGATTTTTCCTCAAAATTTGAAGATCTTTGGACGCAAATCATAGAGAAAATACGAGGTTTGAATTTTCCAAAACGTTGACTTTCATACCTTACGAAATATGTTTTTTTACAATAATGTAGTATTTTAATCTACACCTGAATTTTTTTTACTGAGAAACAAAGAGATAATAAGTTTGAAAAACAATTAGGCGGCCATCTAGAAATTTTTTCAAAATTTTGAATTTTAATTGTCATCTCGTGCTTCCCAATAAACAAATCATAAGAAACTTTGAGTGTTTTAGGCCACATGTAATATTTATCGATTTCGCTTTAATTAGGCGGCGATAATTTTGTTCATCATTTAAACAAAACAGGAGTGTATGACCAAAGAAATTTTTTTTAAATCTACTAAGAATAAATTAAGGACCCTAGTGTAAATGACACTCCACAATATGTGACATTAGAAATCAAAACTATGTAACTATTTATTTACTATTTAACTTTAAATTTCTAATTTACTTATTGGAAAAATATTTTTTAAAGCGTACGGATCGAAATGGTAAAACAGTTTATAGAAAAAATGAATTTACTTTTACTGCAGGAATATTTTTACAGGCGAAACATTTTCTAGGAAGAAATTAAGAATCCAATTTTGTGTATAATGATCAAAATTATTACAAGTTTTTGTATGTATTACTTTGATGATAAAAAAATACTTGTTTAAAAATATTTTTTGTAAAAGGAAAAATTATACAAACATTTGCATACATTCAAGAAAAAAAAAAGCATTTTAATTTGACTTACAATTCCTTCACATTCCTTGTCTTCCAATAATCCAATGATTCACATTTGTTCTGTTTAGAAATTAATGAGATTAAGCAATTAAAACTTTTAAGCTGTGCTTGAATTCTATGAGAAACCTTCCATCAAATCGAAGCTCTTCAACCCAGAACATGTTATCAAGTTTCCTCATAATATAAATAAAAGAGGCTGTATTCGACCGAACCATCATAATTATTCAATCATCGGCAATCACAGTTTGCCTTTATACCAAAGTTATACCAAAGGCACAGTGGCTGCACCTACTGAAATGTTAACGTATGAAAGTATAAATTTTGCAATGCACGCAATGGAAATTCTTAAGTATCCTATCAAATAACTTAAGTTTAATTTTAGGTGTAAATGTTGTGATAAACATTGTTTTATGGTCTTCCAATAGCCTAGTCGTAAACCTAGAGTATTCACTGCCGGATATGTGAATACATGATTTTATGGCAAGCTGTTCGACTTTATATGTGGTGTAATCCGAACATCTACTGCAGAATTCAAACCGAAATTAGTTTTGAAAAATCTATCTAATATATAACAAGGCACTTATAATTATAGGTAATAGCACAGTGAATTTCAGTTAATCTATTTGATTTTGCCTGTCTTGAATTTTTGTTAGTAGCAACTGTCGCAGAGTGGGCCATCGTCGTATTCAAACAAACATACAGTGATACAAAGAAACAAATGAAGAGTCCGCGGTCTAAACCTGTTAACTGACAGTGCAGAACATTTACAGGGCGAAGGGAAATCGTTCCACGGACCTATGTTGCAGATACCAAAACGCAATTTTCCAAAATCCATTTTAGAAAAACTAAAAGGAATTTTGTTGTTCCCTTGGCGAGATATTAACTACGTAAAAAAATCTTCCAGAAAATATTTTAAAAAATCAATTTCGAAAAAAATGTCAGTTAACAGGCTAAGACCGCAGTCCTTTCAAAATTATTCTTTAAATCTAGTTTTAATTGACTAACACTTTTGGATTACAGAGTATTACAAAAGTTTGAATTAGTAATGATTATTAGGTATACTGAGTGCACCTAACTGAACCTCTAGATCATGGATTCTATTGTTTATAAAAATTGACTTGTATGCATCAAACTATGACGAGTCAAACCTGAATGAATTGACGTAAATAATACATCATTTGTGTATCTAGAGCCTTTGAGTAAACGATTTATTGGCAACACCTGCTTACTAAAAAATAGTGCTGTTGGTTTTTGCTGAGAAAATTAAATACAATTTATTTGTTGTTTCTTGAGGCGTATCATCGTATTAGTCATTGGAAATAAATAAAAAAAATCAATTCAAATCTTATACCAAATTACAACAAATTTTTTTTCTATAAAATCTAATTATTTTTTTCGGATTTTGGGATTTATAGCTTGATATAAGAGAATTACAATTATAAACCTACCATGAAATTAACATTTTTCTAAAATATTCCTTGTTGGTTCTAAGAACTTGTTAACCTTTCAAAAGTGGGGTCGAAACTAGTTACATAAAAACTTTTATAAACAAACAAAAATATTATTTTTCACAGTTGAATATCCGTTTTTTTGTTACAAATTAAATTTTTCTCAACTTAAACTATAACTATTTATATCTATATCTGAATTTCAGAAATATGTAATATTTTTTCTTAAATTCAGATACACTTTTACTTAATTTAAGTTCATCTCTGAATTTAAGTACATTTCCAAATTTTAGGTGAAAAATAGTCAACTATTCTTTTGTATTTTAAAATTTAATTCTTCATGGTTGAAAATTCTTCTATTATATTTTTGGTTAAAAATAATTTTTTATAACAAATTTTATTATTTCGTCGAGAATTCAATAATCTTGAAAGTAGATTATTCCTTAATGTTAATAGTTTAACTATTTTGCTGAGAATTTATTTACTGGGATTGAAAATTCAACAATTTTGATCAAATGATTTTTTTTGTGCACTTCACTGAAGAATATTTGAAACTTCGGATTCTATAACCACGCATAAAATTTGTCTAGCCGCTTCAGGCCGCTCGAGTTGGCCCCTGATAACTTAAAAATCAGTTTTCGAAAATTTAACTTTTTAACACATCACTCTGTAGAAAATTTCATGGCGCATCTTTTTTCTCTCGGCAAAAAAGTAGTATCTTTCACCGCTTCTGTAAAAAATCTAAAAAACTTATTTTTTCAGACCAGCCAATTTACTAAATACTTTCACTTCAACTCGCTCCGAAAGACAAAGTTCTTTATATGTTAAGATAAAATTTTTATAAATTGTCCTTTAAACTGTTCTTAAGATAATGTGCAATTAAAAATTTATTGATTTTGTTAAATAAAAAAGTTATACATTTTTTTGGAAATCAGTATTAAAATAACGTTATACAATTTTCAAACGCTTCGTTTATCGAGGGAATTTTGAGTAAGCCCAAACTTCCAGCAATAAAAATGCTTAGTAGGATTTAATTAAGTTTTCTGAAAAATTTCATTTTAATTGAATTATTCGCTAACAGAATAGGATCATTCAAATAGCATTGACCGAGCACTTGAGGGGCGATAACTTCGGAGCCCGGTTGCACCGCGCTACTGACCCCGTTAGAATACAACTATGTTTGTATACAATGTCCTTAAAATAGGTGTACATTAAAAAAATACTGTAAGCAAAAAGCAAGGGCATCTTCAATTCATTTTTAAGATTAGCTAGAAAAGTATTACACATCTCTTAAAATTTAGAGAAAATTGTTTTTGTTTCCTGAACATGTTAATATTGAAAATAAATAACTAAAAAAGTAAATGTTGAGTTTGCTAGAAACTCTATATGAAGGTGAAAAAATAAATACAAACAAAGAAAATAGAGCTAATAATATTAGCAAAGTAAAGAAAAACAAGGTATTTGTACGTACACTCGTTTTAAAAAGTTAAAAACTTTAATACTTGTGAAGATTATTTTTGTATCATCGTCATTTCGTAAAACTTTGCATAAGTAAAATTTAGGGCATATTTTATATGCATACTACTGTTAACTAGTGGAAATAAAGGAAACAGGATTTTTGTATTGAGTAATAAATTAAAAATATTAACCATGTTTTCAGTATAAAGTCGACAAGCATATTACTCAATCTTTAACACAATTTATGAAATCAAAAAAGGTAGACACATTTCTAAGTCTAACAAACTTTGGAAACGAAATATAAATTGACTGTAGAAATAATAGTTTAAGGCGTAATTATTTATTTGGAAATAGTTGTTCTAAGTTTCCCGTTTTATTTTCTCTTCAAAAATTAGCTGTAATGTTTATTTAATCTCTATAATACTGTATCGTTTTATCATGTTCTTTTTAAGATTGTCTGCGAACTCTATACATGCTGTTTTTACAAAAAGCATTTTATATGTTATAAAACATTTTTATCTCATAAGTGGAATTATTACTAACAAGTTTACTTTAAATAAAAACCAGTGAATTGAAGTTCTACAAAATTTTCAAGAAAAAAATTAATTATTGGTAGATAATTAAACTTTTTGGTTGAAAATAAACTTTTTTGTTGAAAATTCATAATTTTGGTTGAAAACTCATCTTTTTAAGTAGAAAATTTATTTTTTCGTTTAAATAATTATTATTTTGTTTTCAAATTTGTGTTGTGAGATATATTTTTCTGAATGTTTGTATTTACCATGTAAATAAGTATATATAATGTAAGATGTAAATATTTAATAATTTTACCTTAACAAGAAAATAATTTCTTGTAGTTTAATGTTCAAATTTTACCTTAATAGTATAAATAAATAAATAGACTAAAATAATTCTAGTCCAGAGGCGAGGGCTGTGGTCGAACTGGTCGAGACTCCGAAATTGCCACCTATCACGCACTCGATCAATGCTCTTAGAATGCTCCTATTTTGTTAACGAATAATTCAATTAGGGTAAAACTTTTTAGAAAACTTAATTATATCCTATAAAGCATTTTTATTGCTGAAAGTTTGGGCTTACTCAAAATTCCCTCGATAAACAAAGCGTTTGAAAATTGTCTCACCGTATTTTGATACTAATTGCCAATAAAATTCTATAACTTTTTTATTTAACAAAAGCAATACATTTTCAATTGCACATTATCTTAAGAACAGTTTGATGGACATTTTATTAAATTTTTATCTTAAAATATAATGAACTTTGTCTTTCGGAGCGAGTTGAAGTGAAAATATTTAGTAAATTTGGTGGTCTGAAAGAATAAGTTTTTTTGATTTTTTACAGAAGCGGTAAAAGATACAACTTTTTTGCTAGGAGAAAAAAGATGCGCCATGAAACTTCCTACAAAGTAATGTATTAAAAAGTGAAATTTTCGTAAACAAATTTTTAAGTCATCAGGGGCCAACTCGAGCGGCCTGAAGCGGCTACGCAAATTTTATGCGTGGTTATAGAATCCAGAGTCTCATTTTTTGGTCCAAAATTTGTCTTTCTGGTTTAAAAACTCATCCATTGTCTGGGTTAAATATTTAAATATGTTTTTTTTTAAATTCGTCTACTTGTATTCAATTCAACTATTTTTTATTTAAAATAAAAATAGTTTTGTGTTGAAAATTCAACACTTTTGGTTACAATTTGTTTTCTGTCTTGATTGATGAATCATTTTTGGTTCAAAATTCGTCTTATTGGTGTTTTTTATGTTATTTACTTATTATATATATTATTATTAAACAACTACCATTCAGAGTGAATAAATCATCACTTTAGTTGATAATTGATCTCTTTCGTTAAAAAAACAACTATTTTGTTGTACGTTCGTTGTTTCCCTTGAATAATAATTTTTTTAGCTACAAATTTAAGTATTATATTATTGAGTATAATCTTTTTAGTTTAGATATTATTTTTTCGGCTGAAAACTGATCTTTTTTAGTTAAAATTCAACTATTTGCAATTTTTTTAATAACATTTTCTATTGGTTCACGAAATTTCTGAATTTTTTAGAAAGGAAACATGAAACTAGGTAAATATAAAGAAACACTTTAAGAAAGAAAAAAGTTGCTCTTTAGATAGCCACAGAGATTTGTAGTCAAATATAGGAAAATTTACATTTTTTTCCACCACGAAATTCAAAATCTTCTAAAACATGCCTTTTATTTTAAAAAAATATTATCGGTCATGACTATCTTACAACTTTCAATCAAAATTATAACAACAGCTACTCGAGAGAAACGAATAAAATTATGTCAACATTAATTCTGATCCGCAAAAATTGTAATAATCATGAGGAATTTGAGGAAAAGAATTATATTTTTTCACAAATATTTCTTCACTTCTTTACGTCACTTTCTTACATCATTATCTTACGTCAGTAAACAACTGCGTGTTAAACCGCAATAAATTTATAGCTTTATGTATTTCATGTCTTACATCTATGACAATTTGTGTATTCAGATAATAAATTATAATATCTTGCGAAATATCATGAATATTTGCATTTTCATCCAACACTGATAGCATATTTGTCATATCTACGCAAATACTATATAAAGCAATTATATCAAAGTTTATCATGATTCTTCAAATTCGAATTTCTTGATTAACCTCGTTATTTCCGAGACTTGATAGAAAAAGAAATTGTTTAAAAATTTAGTTTTCAAGATGTCAGAAAAATTGGCGTTCGCTTTCTTAATAAGTAAGTAATTATTAATTTAAAAATATACATTAATGTCATTTTGTAGCATGTTGTTTCGACTCGCGATTAGGGGCTGTTCAAAAACTTCGTTTTCATTTAATAAAAAAAAATTCACAGACCAAAGTGTCTTAAAGAAGGGCGATTTTTAACGAAAATACGATAACAATAGGTGAATAAATTTGTTTAAAAAAGGTATTATGTACCCTATTGAATTTAATATGAAAAGCTTCAAGTTTCTATCATATTTTGTCGATATATGTATATTTTTTCAATGATATAGTTATATTTTCCACAAAAAAAGATTTTCTACCAAAAGGGATGAATTTTCAACAAATTTAATTCACAACCAAATTAATTTCAAACTTAGAAACATCGATTTTTAACTAAAAATATACTTTTCTACTATGCGGAACAAATTTTCAACAGAACAGTTCGATTTGTAACCAAAACAACATAATAGTTTAATTTCCAATAAGATAATTAAAGTTTGAACACGGTCAATATACTTTCAACAAAATAGTTGAATTTCAAAACAAACAAGATTTTTTATCAAATAAGATGAATTTTAAACCTACCAAAATGCATTTTCAACCGAGCAGTCCAATTTTCCACGAAAACAGTCGAATTTTTTTAGAAGACAGTTAAATTTTTACCAAAAAAGTTTATTTTAAACCAAGAAATGTGAATATTCAACCACATAATATTTAACATAATTTTGAATTATGACGGGGAAAGTTGAATATTTGACCCAAAAGTATGATTTTAATAAACTAGTTGATTTTTCAACAAAATTATGAAATTTTTTAAAAAGAAGATATATTTTCGACAAAATAGTTTAATTTTCAACAAAGTTTTGAAATTTTTTAAAAAGAAGATATATTTTTAACAAAATAGTTTAATTTTCCAGACAAAAAAGAGACAAAGAGACAAACTTCTTAAAATACAGTTAAATTTTTAACAGAAAAGGTAATTTTCAACCAAGAAATATGAATTTTGAAACCAAAAAATACTACTTTTCTTCCAAAAAAGATGAATTTTTAATCCAAAAGGATGAATTTTTAACATAACAGTTGCCTATTTCACCAAAAAGGACGATTTTAACAAAATAGATAAACTTTTATAAAAAAAATGCTAACAAATAAGATGAATTTTCTACCTACAAAGGCGCATTTTCAACAAAAATGATTTAATTTACTAGCCAAAAAAAAACTTTTTTAAAGACAGTTAAATTAAAAAAAAATAAATACGAAGCATAAAAGATGAATTTGTAACCAAAAAATATGGTTTTTATACCATAAAAGACGAATTTTTTAAATAATTTACAGAATTTCTTAAAGTAGAACCAAGAATCTAATAACCAAAGTTGCACAAGCACCACGAAATGTTTCTATTGCAGCCTTAAAAAGCAGAAAAATTCCTAGAGAAGAAAAGAATTATTTTTTGGGCAAAAATAAAAAAGAGAGTTTTTGTCTTTTCTAGGAAAATTTGTTGCTTTTTCAGTTTGCAGTAGGAACTCTTTGTGGCGTTTGTCCAAATTTCTTTGTTAGATTCTTGGTTTTATTTTTAGGAATCCTGCAGATTAACTTTATTAATGGACGTTAAATATGATTTAAAAAATGATTTTAATCTCAATTAAATTTCCTAAATTTTAATGAATATATAGCGAAAAAGGATAATTTTAACAAATTTGTTAAATCTTCAAAAAATGAATTAAATTTTTAACAAAGTAGATGAATTTCCAACCAAATACTCGAATTTGCCAGAAAAAAAACTGAACATGATTAAAAATCAATTCCATTTTTTAAGGAACGAAGAAGACCTTTTACAAAAAATTTGAGTTCTCAACGATAAACGGTGCATTTTTAACTCAATTATCACAAAATAGTTTAATCTTCAACCGAACATGTGAATCTTACAAAAAAAATAACAAAGTAGTTCAACTTTTAATGGAGCAGTTTAATTTTCATTAAAAGATAATCGTTTTTAAACCAAGTAGTTGAATTTTCCTTTAAAAAAATTAATTTTTTTAAAAAAAAGACGACGTTTCATCAATATTTCCTGAATTTTACAAAAAGTTCAGTTTTTGATTTCGAAAATATGATTTTTCAAAAAATAGTTACATTGTATGCTTTGAAAATATAAATTTTCGAAAAAAGCCAATTTTTGGAAAAATAGTTTGGTTTTCAAACTAAAAGATGAATTTTAATAATGGAAGCATAGCCTGAAAAGATAAAGTTTTAGCAAAAAACTTATTTTTAACCAAATAGTTAAATTTTTTTAAATTTTTTAACAGATTGTTGAGTTTTTAATTAAACAAAAATTTATAACAAGAATAATGCATTCACAACAAAAAAATAATTTAAAGGATTTTAATGCAGCAGTATAATTTAAGCAAATAAGACGAATTTTAAACAAAATATTTAAATTTTCAGTCCAAAGCGACCAATTTTTAACAAAGCATTTGAATGGTCGACGAACGAAAATAATTTTTGTACCAAAGAGATTTTAGTCTTTTTAATCCAGTTCACATGTAAATAAAAATCAAGAAAAAGGTTAAACTTCTTGAAACAAGGAAAAAAGAAGAATTCATTAAAAAGGAAGAAAAGAGAGAAATAAATGAAAGAGTGTAAAAGTTGCAAGCACCTAAAATAACACAAAAACTCCGATATAAATAAAAACCCTGATTTATTTTTTTTAACATTTAAAAAATTGTTACACAAATTTATAGTTTCAATGTGTAGTTACAGAAATTCGAAAACTGTTACTATGGCGTTAAAAATTATAAAAATATGTTTAAGATAACTTTTTCGGAAATAATTATTGTTGAAGAATTTTATTCTTATTGAGGAGGTAAGCCCTTATTTATCTTTTTCGATCACATCCAAGGACTTTTTTCTATAAAATCGTTTTATGCATATTTATAGTGGAATTATTATAAAAAACTTAATGTATTATATTGTTAGTCGTAACTATTTTATATATTTATATAATAGCACTTTTTTATTTGATTTCTAAAGCTATAGCAACTTTATTTTCGGCCGGCTTTGCTGTTCCAGTACCTGAAAAAGATACGGTGAGTTTACTTTGATCATGCAATAAAATATTTACAGTACTAAAACGGAATTGTATCATAAAATGCCTTACGCATATTTATCTGATTAAACATGACCATAAAGAAATAATGTGCTCTGTTAAATAAACAAAACTAAGAACAATGATGATTTACATGAAAAATAACTCCATTAATTTAAATTAAAAATTATATTAATTACAGAACTTTCAGACTATCAATGTAAAAGATTTGGATATAGTAAAACTACCGATACATAAAGTATGCCTAATACAATGCAATGTAAGTAAAAAAACATTTTATGGTCTTTCGCATATTAGAAAATGATTCATTTTCACTAAAACTCTGAAGTAACTAAAAACTATATGTTTTAAGATGTCTGGAACGAAACCAGTTTGCGGAACTAATGGTAAAACCTATACAAGTAAAAGCGAATTATCCTGCCACCAATCTTGCGGACTAAGTAAGTTTTGTAGAGTAATTTTGTCCATAACTTTTATTTTCTAAATATTTTAAAATACTTTAGAAATTAAATTGCTTAACTTAAAAAGATGCAGTTGAAATGATTTAAATTTTTTTAATTTCTTCAAATTCTGAATATAACATATTCCATTTTTAATATGTATGAGACTTAAAAACTAATTATTTAAATTATGCAATATAATATAATAATAACTATTTCAGAGGTTGGAGTAAGACATACGGGAGCATGTTAGTATCCTGGATCGGACGTGTTGGATGAAAATTCTGGAAAAACCGGTCAAGCAAACATAATTTTTCATGCTTCATGACACAAATGTCAAACGGTCTGGAACAATAAGGAAACATATTTTTATTCTCTGTAATGGAATAAGATGTTTGTATTTCTCCGAGTGTAAATTATGTCACTTTCAACAAGAATTACATGTGTCCAAAATCGTATTATGATTTCAAATGTTTGATTATTTTCTTTGATTCTTTTTTAAATTATATTTAGTATCAACTCAATAATGTCTTCACTAAGTATTATGATCGAGTATAATCTGGAAATTATAGAACTTTAGAATTTTCTTAGTACCAAAACTTTAAGGTACTATAAAAGTGTTAATTCTTTCAAAGGATGTTTTATCCGAATAATTTTTAATTATTTTCTATCTCAGACAAGTTTTGTAACGATTTTTTATTTAAAAAGTTGTATTTCAAATATTAAATCTTTTAACATAATTTACATAATGAACGCGTATTACATTTTGACATTGCCTGTGAACAGATAACTCGTACATACCACCTTCGTTGATGTGTTCCTCTGT
>JAAAKG020142113.1:0-11691 GCA_010014905.2 Druon quercuslanigerum
TGCAAAAATGTCCCAAAAACTGTTTTTTTTCCATCATCGTTATTTTTCTCAAAAACTTCAAAGTTTAAAAAAAAGTTCCATAAATTTAAAATGTCTTGAAATTAACCATACAACACTATAAAATTTTTTCAGATTTTTTAGACAAAATTTTTGATTTTGCAAAAAATCCAAAATTTGAAATTTGCAAAATAATGTTTCAAAAAATCTGAAAAAATTCAAGAATATTCTTTGACTAATTCTAAGCCATTTTTATCCTTGGAAAATTTGTACCAGAGCCTATAGTTTTCGGCAAATAAATAAATAAAAAAGTAAATTTCCAAAACCTAAAAACGGCTGAAAAGAATTCAGGTGAAGTTTGATCAATTATTTCCCAAAAACTATAGGCTCTGGTACCAATTTTCCAAGAATAAAAATGTCTTAGAATTAGTCAAAGAATATCCTTGAATTTTTTCAGATTTTTTGGAATTTTTTTTGCGTATTTCAAATTTTTGATTTTTTGAAAAATCAAAAATTTTGTCTGAAAAATCTGAAAAAATTTCATAGTGTTCTATGGTTAATTTCAAGACACTTTTAATTCATGGAAATTTTATTTAAACTCTGAAGTTTTTGAGAAAAATAACGATGATGGAAAAAACAGTTTTCGGGACATTTTTGCATTTTGTCCGCCATTTTGGAATAAAAAGCACATATATAAAAATTTTCTGTTAAAGTTTAAGAATTTTGTGCACCGATAGTTAAAGAAATTTTAAGATATTAACGCGTTTTATGTCTGAAAAAACATTATAAAAATAAAAAATAAAACATTTTTCACTATTTTTGTTTGCAAAAACCGCCATATTTAATTTTGAAGTCGAAATATTCGAATTTAGCTCACCCAAAAAAATAAGGAACATTACTTTTGATCTATTTATTGTTTTGTTATACCCATACATTTTTCGGTCAAACTCATGTTATAAAATTGATAGCTTTGGTCGTGAATGGGTTAATTTTTGCAAAACTAAGAATAATACAATTGCAAATTGATCAGCATTGATTTTTTTATTTATAAAAAAAAAGAAAAACAAATCCGCGTCACTTGAGAGCTAAATATGAAGTAAAGAAATATTTCATGATTTATCGCACGTGTAAAGGGACGTCACAAGGTTCAATCGAAATCATAAGAATACGTAAATTCATCTTCTTAGCAGATAATAAAAAAGTTGAATCAACCAGACAACTCATAGTCACAAGTTACATTATTCGCAAGTGCTCAGTATTTCTGATTGGCTGATTGGTTTGATTTAGCTTGTAGACGTCGAGGGAAAACTATCAGTAAGACTCAGTTTAAATGTTGATATAGCATCGTTTGTGCTTTCAAATACAATGTCAATGATACCGGTTATTTATAAATTGTTCTAGTCAAGCACAACATGCTTTTAATTTAATCCCATCAACAATTATAAAGATGCCCTTTAATCTATTTCAAGGTTTTTTATTTTTTATATTAACAAATTGTCTCGTGTATTCAAAAGTGTGTCTGCATTAAACTTTTTTTTGACTAAGTGTGTGACGATAAAAGATTTTAGTTTAGTTTTTTGGTGAATTGTTTCCTGTGCTTCAACTACAGTGATATAAAAGGCGATTTTCCTCAGAAAACGGAATACTTACTAAAATTTGGTAAAGTCCAAAATTCAATTTTTTCATTCATTTTTTTCTACAAAATTTATGTGTTTTTTTTGTTGGAAATTATTTTTTTTTTTAAATCATTTTGTAACGAAACTGTAAATACTGTATGTATGGTAGGAAATTTGGTAGATTAATAATCTTATTGGTGATTGAGTCATCTTTTTCAATAAAAATTAATTTATTTGGTTAAAAATTTAATTATTAGGATGAAAATTTATTTCAAAATTGAAACATGTTGTTAAAAATTTGATTTTTTTGTTGTTGAAAAATAGTATTTTTAAATGAAAATTTATTTTTGTATAAAAATAATTTTTTTCTGCAAATTGAATTGGTCTATTGTAAGTTGAAAATTTATCTTTTTAAGCTAAATTAAACGATTTTCTTGAAACTAGTCTATTTTCGTTAAAAAATGTATCACTTTTGGTTTAAAAATTTAATTATTTATGTAGAATAATCATATTTTCGGGTTTGTCCACAATTTTCACCTATATTTATTATTAAAAAATTGTCTCCTGTGATATAAAAGGCGATTTTCCTCAGAGAGCGCAAAACTTATTAAAATTTGGTAAACTTATATTCTTCTTTTTGGTTTGAAAACTATTTTCTTTTGGTAATTTTGTTAAAAATTCGTCTTATTTGGTAGAAAAGTAATCTCGTTAGTTGAAACTTCATCTTTTTTGTGAAAAATTAATTTCTCTGGTTGAAAATTTAATTATCTGGTGAAATTATTCCATTTTTGCTTAAAAATTAGTTTTTTTTTAGTATAAAACTAATTTTCTTGTCTGAATATCCATCTTTTTGTTCCAAAATTCAACTATTTGGTTAAAAATTCATTTTTTTAAATTAAAGTTTCATCGTTTTAATTGAAAATTTATCTTTTTGGTTGAAAATTTATTTAGATTTTCCAAAATTTAAGTATTTTGTTAATAATTATTTTTTTAAATTGAAAATTAATCTGCGTGATTAAAAATTAATCTTTTTGGTCAAAAATTCAAATATTTGTTTTAAATTTATTTTTTGGGTTGAAGATTCATCGTCTTACTTGGAAATTAATCTTTTTAGTTTAAAATTCACTTCTATGTTTGAAAGTTTTACTAGTTTGTTCAAAATTATATTATTTTATTAATGATTTTTTATGTATTTTGTATAATTTTTTTGTAGAAAATCAATCTTCTTTGTCGAAAATTTATCTTTTCTTTTATTAAAAATTAATTTTGGTGGATGATGATTCATAATTTTTTTCAGAAAGTCCTTTTTTTTGCTCAAAATTTAACTTTTTTGATGTAAATTATCTTTCTTTAAAAATTCGTATTTGGTGCTAGAATATTAATCTTCTTGGTGATTAATTCATCTTCTTCGTTAAAAATTAATGTTCTTGGTTAAAAAGTTAACTATCAGGTTGTAAATTCATGTATTTTGTTAAAAAATATTATTTTTTGGTACAAAATTAATGCGTTTGGTTCAAAATTTATCATTTTAGTTGAAAATTAATTAATTTAGTTCAAAACTAGTTTTTTTTTAAATTAAAAATTAGTTTTCTCATTCAAATTCAAATATTTTATTGCGAATTTGTATTTTTGTAGAAAATTAATCTCATTAGTTTAAGCTTCATCTTTTTGGTTAAAACTTAATTTCATTGGTTAAAAGCTGAACTATTTTATTGCAACCATTCCATGTTTGCTTGAAAATTAATCTTTTTTGGTAAAAAATTTAACTTGTTGATTGCAAAATTCATCTGTTTAGTAAAAAATTCCGTTTCTTTATTGAATTATCAGCATTATAGTTGAAAAAAATTTTTGTTGTTGAAATTTTTAACTATTTTGTTAAAAATTCATCATTTAATTTGAAAATTTTTGGTTCAATATTCAACTATTTTCTTAAAAATTATCTTTTTTTATCATGAAAATTAATTTATTTCAACTGCAAATTTAAATTGCATTTATTGGTGAAAAATTAGTCTTTTTGTTTGAAAATTAGTTTTGTTGGTTGCAAATTTAACCAGTTTGTTTTCTTTGGTTTTTGTTATTAAAAAATAATTTTTTAATTGAAACTATAACTATTCAATTTACTGTTGAAAAAAATTGTTTAGTTGAAAGTTAATGTATTTTGTTGAAAATTCGTCTTTTTTGGTACACAATTAATCTTGTTGATTGAAAATTCATCTTTTGGGTCGGAAATTCCATTATTTGATTTAAAACTCATTTTTGGGTTGAACATTCATTGTTTTAGTTGAAAATTTTATTATCTTCTTGAAAATAATTTTTTTATTGAAAATTGTTTTTTTTGCTGAAAATTAAACTATTTAATTTTTATTAAAATTTATCTTTTGTAGATTAAAATTCCACACTGAAAAAAATGATTAGTTGAGCCAACTATTTAGTTAGTAAGATATGGTATTGCTACATTATTAGTTGACAGTACTATGTTATTAGTTGGTACAACAATTCAATTAGTTGCATCGACTATTCAATTAGAACCAGCAACTAATTAGATGGTTGTCCCAGCTAACCAAACAGCATTGCCATATCTTACAAACTAAATAGTTGGCCCAACTAACCATTTTATTCAGTGCATTACTTGGTTGAAAATTCGTATTTTGTAGAAGAAATTTAATCTTCCTAGTTAAAAATATATTTGTTTAGTTGCAAATGCATTTTTTGACTGAAAATTAAACATTTATCATTTTTAGTTGAGAATTTCACTACTTGATTGACAAGTTGTTTTTTTTTTTTTTAGAAATTTAATATTTTTGGTTAAAAAGTCATCGGCTTGGTTTAATATTCATCTTTTTGGTTGTTAACAGAAAATTTAAATATTCTATTTTAAATTACAAATGTATTCTTTTCAGTTAAAAATTCAAGTGTTGAATAAAAAATGCATTTTTGTTGTTGAAGATTCATCATTTCAGTTGAAAATTGATCATTTGGCTGAAAATTCACTTTTTTTGTTCAAAATTGTACTATTTTGTTGATAAATTTTTTTTATTTATTGATTATTCATGTATTTTATTAAAACTGAATCTATTTTTAGTAGAAAACAATCTCCTTTGTTGAAAATTGCTCTTTTTGTTCGAAGATTCATTTCTTCGTTCGAGAATTTTAGTATTTTGTTAACAATTTTTATTTTGAACAATAATTTCTTTTAATTGAAAATTTAACTATTCCCGTTAGATTGAAAATGTATCTCTTTTAGCTGAAAATTCCAATATTTTGATGAAAATTCGTCTTTTATGGTAGAAGTTTAACTTTCTCGTTGAAAATTAATTTTTTAAACTGAAAATTGTAATATTCTATTTTAAAATAAAAATATATCCTTTTTAGTTGTTAATTCATATTTCTTAGTTAAAAATTAACTTTTTAATTTGAAATTGATATTTTTTCGTTGAAACTTCATCTTGATTGATAAAAAATTAATCTACTGGGTAGAAAATTCACCTTTTTGTTCAAAAATATACTATTTTGGTTGAAAACTTATCTATTTTCTTGAAAATAAAATACCTCTAAGTTCTTAATATATGTGGATTCACTATTTTTTGGTTAAAAATGTTTCTTTTGTAAGTGTTCTAGCTAAAATTAGAAAAAAGAATTTTTCCATTAGTCTTATTTATTTCTTAGGTGTAAGGCTGTTTTATACCTCAAAGAAAAATTTAAACCAGTCAGAGAAAATGAAGAATTGGGCAGGGAACATTTTTTAGCAACCCTGTTTCTGTTCTGAGAAAAAATACAATCTTCTCTTGCGGACAAACAAAAATATTTTTTCTTGTTAATTGAGAGAAAGCAGTTTTAATATTAAAATGCTTGTTTGAATTATTAAACGGATTTTTTTTTTAATAACTAAAGGATGAGAAAAATAAAAAAAAAAAATCCAAGATTGAAGCGGATTAAAATTAACGCGACGGATATAAAAGTGACTGATCGACCGAAAAATTTTCAGGAGATTTTATAAGCTGCTGATTATTTTAATCCAGATTCCAGCTGACTGAGGTTCTTCAGAAAGTTTGTGGAAAAAGCTCGGGAAATCTCAGAGCAAATATACCGGGCGGCAAATGACGCGAATAGTATCAGATTTTCAGTGGCGGTCACGCAATAGCGCGATTTAATTTAATTCTCTAATCATACTAATTGGAAACAATCGCGATCACGACGCGACGACCCGCTGTCAATAAAGAATTTAATTCGCCTCTCACGTGCTTCTTGTTACAATCGCAGACGAAAGCATTTCAATTGATAGGAATAATCTGTAGAAGAAAATCGTCTTCTTAATTTCGAAAGCTCGAAACTTGGAACTTAGATCGAAAATTCAATTAGATTTTTTTTTTTAATTTATAGATGTACAGAGTGTCTAATGGGGTGGTCCAAATTTTTTCTCTCTCGAATTTTGCATCAATGTTATATTTTTTTTTTAATATAATATTTAGAGGCCCCATGAAGTTTAACACGTATTTCCTATAGGAAAAAAATGCTTTTGTTAATACAAAAGAATAATTACATTGCAAATATAATTTCTGTAAGTCTGGTTTATAGGGTCCCAATAAAACCCCATAATTGAATAAAATAAGTTTTGCGAGTTTTTGACCTTAACTTATGATTTTATTCCCTTTTTAACAATAAATTGTTTCTAATTCACAAAATACTACTTTATACTGATAGCCTGATTTTTACATCAATTCTTTAAACAATTTATTATTGTTTTAAGCAATATTCTTTTAAAATGGAGATAGAAAGTTAACAAGCATAATAATTTAAACAATTTATTATTGTAATTGTTTTCTAAAATTTTAAACTGTTTACTCACTTCTTAGTGAATTAATCAATAGTAAAAGTTAAAAAACTTCTTTGTTTAAAAAATGTATTTATGTTTATAACTATCTTCTCTCAGATGAGTGCTAAAAAATTGCAGTTTTTCTGAAATTTTTGTCCACATTTTAATTATAGTGAAGTGATAATTAATGAAAGTTAACAAGAATAATTGTTTAAATAATTTATTACTATTGTTAATAATTTCCCTTTGCCTAATGGTAGAAAGTTGTAGTTTTTTATTGAATTTTTTAACTATTTGTCGACTTTTCATTTGAAGAGAGTTAATAATTAATGCAAGTTAATAAACATGCCTATTTAAACAATTGATTATTGTTTATAACTATCATCTCTTATTGTAATGCTATAAAGTTGTTTTTTCAAATTTTTTTTTATTAGTTTTTTTAATTATTAAGAAATAATAACCAGTTATTCAAAGAGACTATTATTAAAAATAATGGTAAATCGTTTAAAAAAATATGTTTGTTAACATCAATTAACTATTGTCTTGCTCTATTTGAAAATTGAACACAAATTTTTTAAAAATTTAAAAACCCGCAATTTTCTGTCTCTATTTAAAGAGAAAATTACTAAAAAGAAATAATTATTTATTTTAAAAACTTATATGAACATTTAATTATTAGTATAAATTAGTATTGTATATATTAGAAACAATTTTAATTTTTAAACACCGCAAAAAAATCAAAATTAGTACTAAAACGCGTAAAACTAATTTTCGTTGTGGATTCGAACAAATTTTCGAGAGATATGTATGCAAATTCAAAATTTGGAAAATTTATAATTGAAAACTTTTGACTTTTGATCTTCAAAATCATCAAAATTTTAGATTTTCTATTTGAAAATCCTTAAAAGTGAAGAGTTTTCAATTTTTAACTCATCAAAATGTTTGAACTTTCAATACTAAATTTATTTATGATTAAATAAAAATTATAAATAAATCTTTAAAATTTATGAGCCTAATTTTTTATTTATTTTACAATTAAAAATTATGCTTTACATTCGAAACATCTTCAAATTGGAAGATTTAGAATTAAAAATTCAAATCAGAAAAAAATTGAATTTTTTATTTATACATCCTTAAAATAGAAGAATTTTCAATTTGTAACTTATAAAAATTGTAGAACTTTAAATTCATTTTTTTAAATTAATTATTTAGGAATGAAGCTTTAAAATTAAAGAGCTGTTAGTTTTTAAAATTTATCATTACAAATTATGCAAGTTTTAAGTTTTTAGTTTTAAACTTCTGTTTTTTGATTATTTACATTACAAATTTCTTCAATTTGGAAGATTTATAATTGAAAACTTCAAACTTGACTTTTGATTCTCAAAATTATTAAAATTGTAGAACCCTTAATTCTAAATTTATTTGTTTTAATTTAACTTATTTACAGATAAATAATATTTATGAGCAAAGCTTTAAAATTCAAGAGATTTGAATTTAAAAAATTCGCAAATTACAAATTATGCAGGTTTTATGTTTGACAATTAAAACTTTCGTTATTTCAATGATTTACATTCAAAATAACTTTAACATGGAGAATTTAGAATTTAAAACTCAAAATTTGAATCTTTATCTTAAAAATCGTCCAAAATTTAGATATTTTTATTAATACATCCCCAAAATTAAAGAGTTTTCATATTAGAATTTTCTTCAGTTTGGAAAATTAAAAATTTTAAACTAATTTTTTGATTGAAAATCATCAAAATTTAAGAGTATTTATTTATAGATCTTTAAAATTAAGGACAAACGTGTAAAATGAAAAATCTTAAAAAGTGGATAATTGGAATATTCTTTAATTTGGAAAATTTAGAATTTAAAACCAGATTTTTGATTTAAAATCATCCAAATTTAAGAATATTTATGTAGAGATGTTTAAAATTAAGGACAACCTTTAAAATGAAAAATCTTAAAAAATGAATAATTTGCAATTCTATATTTTCAAAATTCAAGAATTTACTATGGTAACTTTCCAAAATTGCAGATCTTTGAATTACACTTTTTTTAATTACATATTTTTTTAACTTCACAATTAAACATTCTGTAATTTTGAAGATTTATATTCCGAAATTTCTTCAATTAGGAGGATTTAGAATTGAAAACTAGACTTTAGAATTTCAAATTTTTAACTACATATATACATTTTTTTAAACATTTATTTTTTGTGGAGGATTCGGAATTTTTTTATCAGAACATTCGGAAAATTACTAATTTAGCCGAGTTAAAATTTCGGGATTTTGAAAATTTTGATTTCAACGTTTCGGAAATTTAAAATTTTTTAATTTTTCTACTTACATTAACTTTTAATTTCGAAATATTTCAATTTCGTTGAAAAATATTTTCTGTAGTTTATTTTGTATCATTAACTGGAAATTTTGAAACTTTTTTAGTTCTTTCATTATATTTTCGATATTTTTCAACATTCGAGATTATTATTTTATGCTAAAATAATTATAACATCTCATATAATTGTAGCTTGTTGGAGACATTAAAATATTACTCTTTCTAAAAAGAATTAAAATTTTGAACTTTTTTATGCTATAAAAATTAAGATTTATTTTATGAAGTAATATTTTATCAAATAGCACTAAGATAAGGAAAAAAAATTTTGTTAAAAAACTACAAAATACGTGTCACATATTTTGACTTGGAAAACAATATATTTGAGCCCCAAACAATTTCGTGACATCGCCAGGGTCAGACTGCCCGATTTCTCATGAAATAAGTCTAAAGTAAAATTGAATTAATTTTTAATTAAATAAATTCAATTAATACTTGGACAAACGATTTTTGAGCATAAAGAAAAAATCTGCCACAGTCCAGGTTTGAACCGGGAACGACACTATAGCTATACCCATGAGAGGGCATTCGATAGTGGCATTCCCGGTTCAAATCCCGACAAAGGTAGATATTTTTTGTCCTTCAAAGCTATTTGTCCGAATTAATTTTTTTAACATATAAATTTGTATTAATTAAATAAATGAGGAAAACTGATTTAGGTGATAATAAATGTATTTTAAATTATAAATACGAATTTATCTCGTTTCACTGAAACCGATTTCGTATTTTTACGGAATGTAATGTCATGACTAACTACTTCCGATACCTGAATTCTGAAGTACGTACGTATGTCATGTAGGTGTGTTTGCTGAAGATAAATAGTCGTGTGTACACATGTATTTTGATTTTAAAATTTAAACTTGACTCTAGTGAGGACCATGAAAAAAAGTTAAAAATAGATTACGGTTTAAGGCTTGCCATTAGCACTGAGTTAAACGGTGAATGTGTCAGTTTATTGAAAATTCAGTTTCATGATATTTATTACAATTTTTATTCAGAAGAATTCATATATATGTCAGGGTATTTATAAAAAAATATGTTCAAATTTAAACCCGAATACTAAAATAAGTTGTACATTTTCATTCGAAAAAGTACAAAAAAATAAAAGAAATTAAAAACCGGATATGATTTAATGAGAGGTACTAGCGACGCGACTGGCCGGATGCCAAAGATACTTTTGATATTCGTCCGGCTCGTACGCCCTATAAAACGTAACTTCTGCTTATATTTAAAAATAATAATTTGTTTTGTAAATAATTATTAATTAATATTACATACTGGATCAACAAAGGTGTACTTTAATTGAGTATTTTTCGTTTAAATAAATTAATTGAAATTGCAGAAGTTCTTGCATAAAGGTGCAGTATCAGTTCAGAAGGTTACAAAATAAAAAAAATTTATTTTTATATTACAAAAAAATTAATGAGTGAAAGTGCTACTTGAAGATTAAAAATACTTGGAGACTTTATTTTTCAATATTTTTCTTCGGACTATACGTACAAACAGTGCTAAGTTTTAAATTTTGTTAAAATTAATTTTTTTAATTTAAACTTCAAATTTTATAAACAGATTTAACAAACAAATGAATATTTTAAGTATTTCACGCTCTAAATACTTAGGTACGTTGACAAAATTGATCAAGAATTTTTCCTAGATAATTAATATGTACCAATTTTTATTACCTGTTAAAAACTTTTAATTATTTAAATCATTTTGATAAACAATTAAAGATTTTCCTCAATTTTCAAACTATTAGATTTCGTTTTTTCAAAGGAATTAATTTTAAATAGATTGGTAAATTCTTCATGATTTTATATTTTATAAACAATGTTATATACAAATTCAGAAAGGACTTTATTTATCAGAAAATTTTGTCAGGCGACAAAACTATCAACAAAGACGAATTTTTAACAAAATATACATCAATTTTTAACCAAATAGTTAAATTTTCAAATACAAAATATAAATTTTAAATTTTAAATATGAAGATTCAATAAAAATTGGAAGAGTTACATTTTCAGTTTAAAAAAATTGATTCCCAACCAACATTTTTATTCTACAAAAAAGTATAAGTTTATACCAAAGAGATGAGTTTTCAAGCCAAAAATACGAATTTTCAACCGTCAGTTGAATTTTCAGTACAAAAATTAATTTTTAATACAAAAAAAAAAAAACAATTTTCAACCAAAAAAAAAATTAACTTAGCTGAAAGTTGTTTAGCTTTGAACCGATAAATTCAATTTTCAATCTAAAAAGATAATTTTTAACGAAAAATGTAATAGTTGATAGTTAAAATAATCATTTAAGTTAAAATATATAAACAGTTGGACTCAACTAAAAAATACGAAGCTAAATTTAAAAAAAGTGTTAGTCATGTAATTATTAATTTGAGTTAATAAGCATAATTGTTTAAACAACTTATTATTATACATAATAATATTTTCTTTGAAGTGTTAGAAAGTTGTGGTTTCTTCAGAAATTTTCAACTTTTTGTCTAGCTTTCACTTATAGTGAAGTAAGATTAATTTAATGAAAAAACTAAAATTATTAAAACAATTTATTATTATTTTTAATAATATTTTCTTTAAATAATGCAAGTAAGTTGTGATTTTTTTTGAAATATTGAACTTTTTGTCTACCTTTCAATTAGAAAGAGGCAAAAATTAATTTAAGTTGATAAACATAATTGTTAAAAAAATTATTATCATTTGTAATAATATTCTCTTTGAATAATGTGAAAAAGTTGCAGTTTTTTTCTGAAATTTTCAACTTGTCTACTTTTTACTCGGATCAAGGTAACAATTAATTCAAGTTAACAAAGACAATTTTTTAAACAATTAAAAAAATAATATCATCTTTAAATAATGAAAG